>PVJD01007059.1:0-89341 GCA_004026545.1 Mormoops blainvillei | reverse complement strand
TGCCCACGCCTGTGGGTCTGTTCAGAGAGGCCGAGCTGCTGAGGCCTGGTGGCTCTGGCAGCTCTGACCCTCGCTCTGCCAACACCGCTCAGGACACACTTGTCTTTCCCTCACACTTAGGAGCATTCCCAGGGCATTTTTCCAGTCACTGCAGGCTCTGCATGGGGAATACGCATGCATAAAAATGAGAGCTCCTCGCGCTGTCCCCCCCACCTCCCCTGTGCGTGCACCCATTTACGCTAAATTATAAAAAGCAGAAGAGCAGCTTTCCATTATTTGGGTCTGAGCTGTTTAAATCTTCTCCAAGTGTGAGGGACTTGGAGCAACCCCGTGCACCTGGGACAGACCTCTGGGTCCCCTCACAGCTGTAGGGCAGTCTCTTAATAACGGCCCCTGTTTGGTTCATACCATGACCTGGGCTCACACCTCCTGCAGACTTCCCGAGACCCTCCTCCCACCATCATAGGAGCAGAAAAAGCCTGGACCCTCTTCCCTCCGAGCCCTTTCTCCACAGAGCCATTCCCTGGGCCTGGGTCAAGGACGCTATCATCAGTGGGTAGAGACTGCATGGCAGTGGGCTCGGTCTGGGCAGAGGGACCAACCCCACTGTCAGCAGCACCCCAATGCCTGTAAAGCCCCAAGGATGCCGCATGCCAGAAGCCCGGCTAAGACATAGCATCAGCCCTAGGCCTATAATGCTGGCATCACAGAAGGGTGCCCTCCCGTCCCTGCCAAGCATCTTCCCAGTCAAGGCCTGTTGATGTCAAGCATCACTGAGACCTTGAGTCACACAAACAAGTGACATGCCCAGAAATGTGCACAAACATAGCCACACAGAACATCTCAGCGATGCAGACAGCCATACACATGTGGAAGCACAACCACATCTCCAGCGTGGCCCAGCGGTCACGGCAGTTCCCACAGGCTGGTGAGTGCACAGAAACGGGAGGCAACTCAGTCACATCTGGACGTGGCATTGGGGCCCGCACAGGCATAACCCAGTGTTACAAAACACAGAGACCAGTGTGTAGGGCTGCTTCGGGGGAAAGCCATGGGCACACCCGGAGTTACATGCACACACAGTGAAGCCGGCAGCACACGAAGCTGCTGGCTCCAGGTGAGAGAGCCGTCTCTATTGTTACCAGCCGAGGCCACTTTGCTAGGTGGTGAGAGAGCTCGGATTTGGAACCTGGCCTTAGGACTCTGGGCCCCCTTGGGCCACAGTGTCTCCTGACTGCCTGTGTCCAGGTGCTGGCCTCTTCGCACCCCACCCCACCCCTGCTCAGTCCCCTTCCTACCCGTCCCCCTTCCTTTCCCCCCTGTGCTTTGTTTGGGTTCTTGTCAGCCTTTCTAGACCTGAAATCTTTTGAGTCATCTCAAATATCTTTTGGTATCTCTGTATCTTAGTTTTGCTTTTAATGAGAGAGGCATTTATAAAACAGTATAAAATTATGTTAACAGGTTCATGTGAGGTAGCCCTTCGTCATAAGAATAACCAGAGAGAAAAAGTTTCTATCGGTTCATAAAGTGGCCAGTGTTTTTTTCTGTTCTTTTTTTTCTTCTTTTGAAGACATGAGGCATGGGGAGTGGGCAGGGGCTGAAGACCAGATCTTTAGGTGCTAGGACACCATTCTACGGCCCGGAAATCACTCCGCGGCTTTAGGAAGGCCCTTCATACTCACCTCTGTCTGTCAAGGCTGGTTTCCAGAATTCTCCCTGGCAGGGATCAGACCAGTTGATCTTTTCCCACAGGCCTCCCCTCAGCCTTGAGATGCAAATTAAGAGTCAGATAAACACCAGTAGTCATCACGGCCTCATTAGCATGCACATTGCTACCAAGTGCCTCTAGTTCCCATTTTGGCCATAGTACTGGAGCTGAGCGTCCTTTTATTTTTCTTTCAAGAGCCTCTATTTAACAAGCCTTCAACTTCTGGTAATGTGCTCATAAACACAATTCCCTTGCAAAGCGGAGACGATTAAATTAAAAGTTAATGGGGCTTGAACAGGGGGGAAAGCTCTGAATGGGGGGTAAACAGAACCCTTGTGATCTTTCCGATCAAGTGACCAGCCTGTCAGAGAAGCCAGTTTCTCCATCAGGAACTCTCAGAACAAACAATTCCAGCTGAAAAATCAGGGAAAGTTGGGTGAGGTTTGTGTTGGGAGAAAGAAAAGCAAGTGAATTCAGAACTTCTGTTCTCCTTCCTGCTATGTAGCCACCATAGAGCCTTTCACTTGTCTTGCCAGTACATGCAGCCTCGTGTTTCCTAGGCCCTCACAGTAGCCCTTTGGGGTGGGGTCGCCCTCAGTGCCCTGGGGCCGTGGGATGGGTGATGGGCAACTGGGTGGGGGCATATGGTCCGCCACCCTCCCCTAGGGGGGTTACCTTGGGAGAGATCTGGGAACGCTCTAAACCTGCTTCCTTGCAGGAAGGGCCATGAGGTAGTGGTTTAGTGAGAGAGTAGAGAAAAAGCTGCGTGACTTCGGTTATCGCGGTTGCCGCTGGGCCGCCACCTTCACACTTAGTGAAGGGCAGCCTCGGGTGCCGCATGGGATGGCCCGGAGCCTTGGCTCAGGGCTGAGGCAGTGTGAGAGGACCTGGGTGAAGTCTGTTCTCAACAATCGGATTAAGGAAAGTCATGAACTGTGTTTTTCTAACCGTGGATGCAGCGCTGGAGCCTAAGGACACAAAAATTAACCCCGGCAGCGAAGGACGACTCAAGGGAAATGCTCGGCAGGTTTGGCATTTTCAGGAATAGACTCCAATTTTCAGCAAATCCCTTTATCCATTTTCCTTTCTTAGCCCACCTTCTCTCTCTTGCCCTTTCACCCCTTTCAGAATTGAATATAAAGCTACTGTTTACTAAAGCGGCTCTGCCTAGACCTTGAAAGCCCTTTTGGGAGAAATGGCAATTTTTCACTGCAAAGTGTTTCTCATAGTAAGAGTCCTTGGGGGCAGGCATGGGTCTGAAGTGACAGTATTGGGGCTTGGGGGTTGTGTTCAGGGCAGACACATTGGGAGGAAATAGCTCCATGCAGAAAGCGTGCATATCCCTCCCTCTCTTGCATTCTCTGCCGCCAGTGGGAAGTGGGAATGGTCTGTGGCTTAGAGGGAGGAGTCGGACTCTGAGCTCAAGTGCTGTCGTGTGTTCTCTGCACGACCATGGGGGTTTTGCTCCTCCAGGCCATGGCCACCTTCTCCGTAAAGCAGGTGCCGCGGCTGTGGTGCAGGCTGGGGATGTTTAAAGTACCTGCTTCTTCACAGACGTTCGATACTACCAGCTTCTGGTATCGTCTTTCCCTCTCTTCTTCCACCCCAACGATGTTCCCCTCAGAGGGGTGGTCTTCCCTGGCAACAAAGAAACCTGCGGGGGTGAGCTCTAGGCACCGATGGGGGTACTACAGGTTTTCTGTGCCTCACTCCTGAGGCCTAAACCCCCAGGTAGCGCGGGGGGAGGAGGAGAAGCCTGCTCAGCCGCTTTTCCTCCTCTAAGCCCCGCAGTGTGGATGTTTGCACTTCTGAAACATCCAAAGGCAGTGTGGGGCGGTGGCACCTACTTGCATTTAGTTCCTGGCCTGACGGCTTACAGACAGCTCACAGGCCCTAAGCCGCCACTCCCTGTTGTCCTCCCTGTTCAGTCGGTCCAGTCATGTCCCTGCCCCGAGATTGTCACCACTCAGGAATTTCCCGTAAGTTTGCCAACCCACATGTTGCTCACAGCCCCCTCCCCCCACCTCAAGAGCACGTTTCTTACTCGGGGGCGAAGCAGCACCAGGCGTTAGACCTCAGGTCAGCAACCTCAACCTCAGTACTTGAGTTCTGTCTAAGAAGGAATTCAGAGCCAAGACTCAAACTATAAGACAGTTTATTCAGAAAGTCACAGAGGTCGAAGAAGAGAACTGTAAAAGAAATGGGCTCAGGAAATGAGTTACAGAAGCAAAAGAGGGCCCTTGGAACTTAGTGGGGAGAGAGAGAGAGATGCACCTTGATAGACTAAACAGGGAGAAAAGGTGTGGGTGTGCTCCAGAAAAAGAAAGAAAGAGAGAAAGAAAGAGAGAGAGAGAGAACGAATATATGCAGGGCGGGGGGTGGGGTCACCTGGAGGTTTTAGGGGAGGATCTCAATAGACCATTCATCAGCTTTTCCATGTGTGCCCCCTCTGCGTCGTAGCCTCCACTGACTGGCCGGTTCCACGGCAGGGGATCATTAGTCAATGCAGCTGGTCAGGATATCAGCCATGGCATCACACTGTCTGATTTTGCTTCTTCCCTGAGGCTTAGACGCCATCTCTAGGGGTTAACACTTAAGGGGATGGTTGTGGAAGAGCTCGCAGTTTTTACATTCCTGAAACATCCAAAGGCAGTTGCAGGGGAGACACCTACTTATATGTGGTTCCTGGCCTGAGGGCTGAAAGGCCACCCTGGTGACCCTCTGCGCCTGGCCTATCATCCCTACTCTGCCCATCTATTACCTACTACAGAGGAGGAGGAAAGGTTCCCACGGAGCCGTGTGAGGGAGGGCTTGGAAGTCAAGCCAGAGTGAAAGCAGTGCTGTCCTTGGCGGGGTCCCCCTCAGCTCCCAGCAGCAAGCCCTGGAAGGAAGCAGCTCACTCAGAGCTCAGGCTCCCTTTCGGAAGAGACCTTCCGCTATCAGCTCTCAGCTCCTCAGAGATGACACATCGAGCTTCTGTTTCAGGTCCTCCGATTAGCTCTTGAGTCACCCTGCACTCCTTCTGCCTGCTTTCCTCGCCTGTGCATCGGCGAGCACCGCCTTCTGTTTTGTGAGGCTTCAAGCTGGAAGTCAAAGACATCGCTCCCCTCCGACACTCACGCCTGGCCTTGAACTCAGACAGAATGCCATGACCGCCCTGTAACAATGCTTTGCAGGTCTTCACCTCTCCAAACACGGGTTCTTCCCTGTCTACTCAACGCAGAACATGAACATAAGTCATAGGGGCCTTGTTGGCTAAATTTGCCAAATCAATTCAATCCAAACCTACCTTCAAAGGGCATATTTCAAAGGAGAACTAAGAAATGAGTTAAACAATACAACGCACAACCCACTGAGAGAGCAGCACCCTGTGCATTTCTCAGTTTATACTGCACCTGAAGGCTCTCAGCCCTCTCCTTTCCTGGCCCAGGGAGGTACCTGCTTGGGTGCCCGGTATGCTCCCTGCTCTCAGTCCGCACCTCTTTCTGTAGCCATCCCCCTGGGAGTGCTACAGCACCAGAGCTGCGCTGACTGAGGGGGATGGGCTGCAGTGCAATAGAAAAGAGACATTAGCTAAGAGATCTTGAAGGCGTCTGATTTCTACGAAGGACAGACACGAGTCCTGTGGTGGCATCACAGCAGGATGGACTTAGGTGAGGTCAGTGACTTTCTATCTTAGCTGTGTTTCAGGGTCATCTGTGGGGATTTAGGCCTTCCTATCATTAGGTCTCATCCTGGAAGGTTCCGATGCTGAAGGTAGGAGGTGTAATTCAGTTGCCTGTTTTAAAGAATCCGTAGTTAATTTCACTGCATCCAAGTGTGAACACAAATGCACTAGATCATCGGGAAATTTTACTAAAATCAAGGTTGTATGTCAGTTGAAGGTGGGCCAGGATTGGAATCTGCCTTATTGAGCCATTTTTAAAACAGAATATGAAGCTATATTTCTAGTTCTGCATGAAAGAGAGGAATGGAAGGCTTTTTATAGTACAGAATTTTCCTTGTATCATATCAATATTATTTGCATGAGGGAAGAATCCAAGCGCGTGACAGGTGAATCACTTTGCTTCGACATGTGCTCCTTCAGCTCGAAAAACACGCAGCCATAGACTCCCACGGGTGTAGACCACCTGAACCACTCTCGGTAGCTTCCTTCCAGTCACTGCCATGATGCTAACTGCAGCCTCTCACACGAGTTGTTTCCTACTTGTCATTTTTAGCTGCCTAAACCGAGCTGTTTGCTTACTGGTAACTTCTGACTCTCTTGTGAACCCTTGGCCACGTGGCTCAGAACCTTCAATCTTTAGTATTTTCTTCTAGCCGCCATCCTTCATGTCTTGTTGGCTGTTATCCCTGTGAACACAATGCCTTCACGAGGGAGTGGAAACTGACCTGTGTCTGCCCAGTCTGGGAAAAAGGGTGTCTTTCACTTCCTTTCCCATGACAGGGACGGCAGGAGGAGCCAGGCTTCATAGGACTTGCCCTGGTTAATGCAGCAGGAGCTGCAGCCACCCAGAAAACCATTATTGGGGCCTCTCTGCTCCTGAGGGCAGGGTTCTAAGGTGTCAAAAGCAATTATGAATAGCCTCCTCGGCTCCAGAATTATTTGAGAATCTGCCAGAGAGCTCATGGTTTCCATAGAAACGCAACTGAAAATTTCACCAAGGGTTCCTACCCTGCTGTTCTGATCCTAAGAAACAAAATCAGCCGCAGAGAGATAATTAATGAGGTGAAGGGCTCAAGCCCCTATTGTGCTTGGACCAAGCCTGTCAGGATGAGGCCCACAGGTGAGCAGATGGGCTCTCTCATCCTGAGACAAAGCCCCAGTCTTGGGTCCATGTTGTCGGAATCATGATCCCACTTGCATCTTTCCCTCTGATGTAAGTCCAGTTTAGAAGCTGTCTTTAATCTGTGAATGACTTCAAGTGCTTTTGCAGAGGTAATGTTGAGAATTTATAAAAACAAATTAAAATAAACTATGTAAACAACAAAATCATTCTGCTGCTTCGGTTTATTTTATTCCTTTGCTTCCAGAATCCCTAGCCCGGGCATGGAAAGGGCATTCTCACTTATGTCTCCTCCTACCTCCATGAAGTTCCTTTTTCTAGGTGTTCTCCCAATAGGCAACTTTACAGGTGTGCCAATAATCTTCTCTAGGACCTAGCTCTGCTCTTACGTAAGATGATTTTCATTTCCGTTTAACATATGTTTTGTTTGTTGCAATTTAAGCTTGTTTTCTCTAGTTATATACACCAAGTGAAATTAAAAATCAAACACACAAACAAAGCCACGAGGCTGGAACGTCCTTTCTCTCTCCGGGCCACTTAATAATCATCTTTCATGTGCTTCCTCCTCAGTCGTTTTCAACCCTCCCTCCCCCAGACTGGATATATCACTAGAAAAAACAAAAAAGGTTTAAAACGGAAACTCTCAAGGCTTTTCAAATCTGGAGACTGGGCCTTTGGGTCAGGAAGAGAAGGAGAGTATTCTAGAGTGGCACTGCTCTTCGCAGTGTCTTAAATACTTCCACATTTTCTTTTTCACCTGATCCTCATCATAAAGGGATTAAAGAAGTTGGGCTTTATGATTCACATTTTACTGTTAAGATATTCAGTTTTCAGAGAGGCTCAGTGATTTGCCCCAAATCACACACATGGTGGTCACATGATTTGCAGCCTTGAACCCATGTGTTCTGGTTTGAAAGGCAGCCTCTCTTCCACCTTCCGAAGGCCCTCTTTTCTTTATTGTGAATTAAGTCTCCGAGTTTGCCATCAGCAGCCACCACTCTGCGCTCGCACAATTTTCAGCCCTAGGTATTCTTCGCTGTGGATGAAGAAGGCGTTCTCCTTCTCCTCTCCCAGACCCTGGAGGGAGGGTATGAAGCAAGTCCAGAAAGACTGAGAAAAATCCTGTCCCTCCATCCCCCCGACTTAGCTAATTTCAAGTTTCTCTGGCTCTCCTTTCACCTCCCTTCAGTGCACTTTCTACTCAGAAACCAGAAAACAATGTTTTTAAATGTAAGTCTCTCCATTTACCTTCCTAAGCTCTGCTCCTTCATCTAAGTCCCGGGAGAATATCCTCCAGGAGCCCACTGAGCATCTCTCACTAGAGAAAGCAGGAACCAGGAAGGTAAGCGGGGAGAGCTGTGGCACCCATGGCCGCAGCTGGTGCTGGGTTCAGCCTCAGCACACCATCTGACATTTCCGCACTCCGTTCTCCATTCTCCTCACCTCAGCCTCTGCTTATCTCACTGGCTTCCCAGGGGGCACTGAAGAGGCCCTGACCCACGAGGGGTTTGAGTTCCTGGTCTACATGCACTTTTTACACTGGGGTTACTGTATCTCCCCATTTCCCATCAAATTTGGTCAAAGGAGTACTAAGAGCTACCCCAGTAGATCGCCTGGGTGACAAATACATTTCTCCCTCCGTCCACTGTGCAGTAGCGGCTCTGCCTCCTTACGGTGCTGCTGTTCGTCCTCCCAAGACGGTAGCTGCCCTTCATGTCTGCTGGCCCCTTAAAACAAGGAGCCCAAAGAGCAAGGTGCAGTTTTTGCTCCTAGTTCAATAGAGTTCTAGCCTCCCTCTGTGAGACCAGGACTGTTCCATTCACAAATCCCACGATCGCAGGAACAGAAAGCAGAGAGACTTCTAGAGTTGGCCATTGGGAGCTCTCGGATCCCTCCCTGGTTCCTAAACCAATGTGTTGTGTCTATTAAGGACATAGTACCACCTAAAGGTCTTTGATTTTAAGTGCGTATTGCATCTCAGAGAGCAATCCCTGTCCCCTTAAAAATGTTGACTTTTGAGGTGGCACTGTGCCTTGAACAGGCAACTTCAGCTCCATTCACCGGGTAGCTCCTGGGTGGTGTCCTAGGTGATATGTATGATGAACTCCGTGGTCCTGGGTCCACTCCTGTATTTTTTATCGGAAAGTAAATATGTTGATATGTTGATATAATTATATGCATAGCTAGCTCTATCTATGTATCTATCAATCTATCTATCATCTATCCATTTACCTATCTATCTATCATCTATCAAGATTCTGTGCAGTGGATCAAACTTGCCATACTGTTTAGGAAATGTTGCTCTCTGAGTTCCTGAGGGCAGGAAAGGCAAACTTCAAAGCTGCACCTGTTCTACCAGAAAGAACTACAGCCTTGCCTCTGATGAAAGGAGTCCCTTGGCTACCAGTCAGTCAGTGGGTCATGTTCAGAGCTGGTCTCAGGTGCCAGCAGGATGGGCATTGGGCATTGGCACCAGCAAGAGTGGCCTTGGGATGTGGGAACCCAGGATACTGAGCCCTGATGGCCTTAGCCCCTGCCATCATGCCCACCCTGTCTCAGGAGGCCCACCAGCATCCCTGTGTTGAGTCTCTGTGTCACCCCAGCTGTTTAGTGCCCCTCCTGGGCTGGACGCCCTCTGACGGGAATTGACATGCAATAAGGTCTTTCCTTTTGCATCTGCTCCCACATACCCACCCGCATGCCTTCACCTGACCAGCACCTGGTGTTCCCCATGTGCCCTGTGTGGCATAGCACATCCCCTCCTCTCAGTACATCTTTGTAATACATTCTTCCTTCAATGACCATGACCTTGTTATGTCATCACTCAGTTGTAAGTCCATAAATAACCTCTGGGTGTGATTTTAGGGTAGGCAGCCCCAGGGAAGCACATGAGGAACTGTGCCTGGCCACTGACCTGCAGCCCCCTCTCCACTTCGAGTCGGGGTGTCGGTTAAGGAGTTCGGGCCTCCCAGCTCGGCACAGTGCCCCTGGCTGCTGCCCGAGTGGAGAGCTGGCACAGAGGCCTTGCCATCCGACACCATGCTCACATCTGGCTCCTCGATGCTTTTCAGCGAGGCTCTCCTGCAAGCTGAGACACTGCCTGTGCAAAAATTCTCCATCTCACTCCTTTCTCCCTGCCTTCCTCCTTCCCACCCTTTCTCTCAGTTTCTCCCCAGAGGCAGTGAGGTAGATGCTTTCCTCTGTGCAATAAACTGCTGTTATTGCCACAGGCTTTATGGTCTCTGAAAAAGATCTCCAGGTCGCCAGTGCTTCTTTTCAAACTAGAACATTGTCCATGGTGGGGGGGGGAGGTCTGCGGGAGCGGACCCACCTCTCCCTCCCCCCTGGGGTGAAACTACCCAGCTCCCAGGCTCTGAACACAGAGCTGAGTTCAAGGCTTGAGCATGGAGACAGAGATGGTCTGAGCTCCCACCTGGTCCTCCAGCTTTCAGCGAGGGCAGGGGCTGCTTACGGGGTCTACAGGATCAGATTTCACCGCAGTCACTGGCTGGGTCCCTTTTAGGAAGACGGCAGGCAGCAAAGTCTCTATCAGAATGTGCATACCTGCGTCTGCTTGGGTGGGAGAGAGTGGAAAGGAAGTGACAGGCAGAATCAAATGACAGTGACCTTACAAAGAGGCCAGAAGAAGGGGCCCAGTATTGTGTGGTACACTTGTGGACATACACCCAGGAAGAGCCCAGAGAGTCAAGACACTCGGTAACCCCTGTTCTCAGTGCACTAGGGTGCCTATGTCCCAGTTCAATGTCTCAGAGCTCCCAGCACAGGAGTGGAGGAGGTCTTGGTCAGCAGGAGGAAACTGAGAGCAGGCCTGGTGGGGAGGCGGGGAGGGCCCTGCTCGCTTCTGTCATAGTACCCGGACTGCGACCGCTTCCACGGTCGGGGGCCTGAGGGCACAGCAGCAGCTTCGGTGGTTGGCACACAGAGCGGGCGCTCACCCAAAGCCATGGAGAGGAGAAACGGGTTCGTTTCTGAAGTCTTAGACTGGCCTAGAGCCACTTAATAAAAGCCAGGGAGAACACACTAGTGTGTGTTGAGGGGGGCGGGTATTTTTTAAAGCTTCCTGTCACTGGAGCTGGCCCCAGAAAAGCCCAGGGTCCTGGGTGTAGCCCAGGCTGGTGAGAGGCCTCTGCAGTTGCTTAGCTAGGCTGCCCACCCACCCGCAAAGTCCACACTGATTGCTGGCTGGTGGTCTGCACATATCGTGTGGGGCACACACTGTGTCCCCACTGTTGATGGCTTTCCGCTGCTCAAAGGGCTGCCCCGTGGAAGCCAGAGCCTGGCACCTGAGGTTCCATTCACACCCCCCAAGAGCCCCCCGTGCCGCTCCCTGACCGTCTTGGCGCTGACCTCGTCTGTCTGAGAGTAGAGGGAATACGGGAGGGAGACCAGGCATTTCTGTGAAGACATAACCATAGATCATTTTAAAGATATTTTTTATTAAATTTATTGGGGTGACATTGGTTAATAAAATCACGTAGGTTTCGAGTGCACATTCCTGTGATACTAGATATGCATATTGCACTGTGTGGTGTACCCCATCCAATGTCAAGCCATCCTCCATCAGCCTGTATTAGGCCACCTCCGCCCCCAACCCAGCCCCTCGTCCCTCCAGCAACCACCACGTTGCTGCCTGTGCCCACGAGTTTCAGTTTTGCATCCCACATACAAATGAAATCATATGGTATGAAGAGATCATTTTATTCCTAGCTTTTGTGCTAGGAAGACTTAAAGACTAGATGTGGCCACAGGGTAAAACCATGAAACCTCAGTGTTTCAGCTCATTAGTACCTTCTCCACTTAGAGGTGGCTCTTCTCATTCTCTCTAAATACCCCTCCCCACAGTGGCTCTTAATAAGTGCTGGTTTCTAATTCCCTTCCCCTCCTCACTCTCGCCCTCCCTCTCCCTCTCCCTTCCTCTGCCCCCAGCCCCAAGGTCTCTGTCAGCCCTACCCTGCCCACCTGTCTGTGCTCTGCGACCTGAAGGGAGGTTCACAAGGTGAGAACGAATCTCTCAGGAAAACAGGCCTCGGGGAGGAACCGCAGTCTCAGGAGCCTCCTCATTCTCGGCCCCTGTCTCGTGAAGTCCCAGCTGCCCACCTGCCCAGAATCTGAGGGACACATGGCAGTGTCCCTGGGTCTCCCCTGGGCCAGCCCAAGCCAGCAGCAACAGGAAGGTGAGCTCCAGGCTTCCTGTCTGCAGGTGGTCCTCGCCCCTGAGTCACAGCTGCCCCAGGCAGGAGCGGGGATCTCAGGCCAGACTCACACCCAAGGTGCCTCGGGGGTCCTGCTGGGCTGCATGTCCCTGCACGGCTGGGCTTGAGATCACAGGACCCTCACACTCCTGTGCACAAGCTTGCGACTTAACACTCCGGGGCACTGGCTCATCCTACAAATTTAGGATTGTCGGAGCAGGACTGAAATCTCTGTTTCTACAGAACAAGGCAAGTGTGCTTAGCTTCACACATGGACTTTAATTAGAAAACTTAGTCTTAGCCACACAGCAAAGTAAAATTGATGATTCCGTGATAGCTCATCATTTGGTAGAAATGAAAAATGATCTTAAACAAAGATTTATTTTATGTTATTTTTCCTTGAGCACCCTTAACTGGCTGAGTGGTGTTGTGATGACCTCTCTGATGTTCCCACGTGAGCCTTCAGCTTCATGTATAAAGTAGTCCGCCTCCTGAGGCGTCAGGAGAGGGCTTGACTGGCACCGTTCAAACAGAAGGGAGTGAAGGCTCCCGCCCCTTCAGGGCTTCAGAGGGCTCACATGCAGAGCAGACTTTTCACTTTGGAGACTTGAGGAGCAGGTAGAAGGGGGGTGGACTCACACCACAGGAAAAACCTCTGGATAGTGACTAAATATCTATCAAGCAGGTGACAAGTGGCTGAAAGAAGGCTGAGGTGACAAGCACTCACCTCTTTCCCTGCGGCCAGAATAAGACCTCCAACAAGGGCTACAGAGGCTGGGACACAACTTCAAGGAGCAGTCCCAGCAGGGCCTAAGGAGGAGGGTGTGGTCCAGGCAGGTCCAGACCAGGGCTGGGTGTCAGGGAAGGACCGGCCAGAGGTAAAGCCCAGTGACCCCAGAAGCCTCTGTGAGGACCAAGAAGTAAGTGTGTGCGTGTCTGTCCGTGTACCTGTGAGCTTATGCTTCATTATTTTCATGTGGACATCCAGTTTTTCCAACCTGTGGTTCCCCCACTAAACAGTCTAGGTACCCTTGTCAAAAGTAGTTTTACTACATTTGCAAGGGTTTGTTTCTGGGCTCTCTATTTTATTCAGTTGGTCTATCTGCCTGTCTTTATGCCAGTACAACTCTGCTTTGATTACTTTAGGTTTGTAGTAAATTTGAGATCAGAAAGTATACGTCCTCTAACTTTGTTCTTTTTAAACATTATTTTGGTTTTTTTGGGGGGGAAGGTCCCTTGGCAGTCCATACAAATTTTAAAATAGGTTTTTCTATTTCTGCAGTAAATAATATTGGAATTATTTCCAGTATTATCAGCTTGTAGCATGTGATTTTTTGTCGAAAACTGGGCATCTGTAGAAACGACCACCTGTCCCAGTCATTGAAAATGGGCTCTGTTCTGGGACAGTCCTTACTGATTAGCTACATGTACTCTGAGCCTAGAGGTCAGCCCAAGGTGGCTTTCTCAGTTCTCTTACACACATGGATGCTTTTAAGGGATTTGAGGTTCTATTGTCTTTGGATTAAAGATAAATATAATGGAGCCACCTAAGCAGGAAAGCTGTATTAATTTCTAACTCTACTTATAGATATTTTGTTGGTGGCTTAAGGATATTACAAGGAATTTTAGAGTACAAATATCTCTTTCGGAAAGCATAATTGGATACATTTTGGGTAGTTGTGTGTCTATTAGACAAAATGAATCAAGTTTTTCCTTTCAATGGTTTTCTGCTTCTACTATCTATAAGTGCCCTTATCTATCAGCTCTTATATCTTAGAGAACACAAGTCCTCGTTTTGTGGAGAGAACCAGGAATTGTTTTTCTAATGTGTTTATTATTTAAGGTTACCTGGACTTGTTTAGCTATATATGTTTTCTGAATTTGAAATTTCACATTTGAACTTATTGAGTTGGTTAAGAAGTTCATTTGTTTTTTACCATAAGATGTCTCTAGTAGCGCTTAGTTGTCTTTAACTTCATTCAAAAAAATTTTGTTAGATTGCATTGTGACAGCTGTTACATTACATGCACTAAGAAAAACATCAAAATTGGTGAATTTTTGTGTAACCATTTTAATATCGAAGATGGGAGAAAATACGTGACATCTTTGGCATATTATGCTTTATTATTTCAAGAAAGGTAAAATCACAACTGAAACACATACACAAAAATGATTTGTGCAGCATATGGAGAAGGTGCTGTGACTGATCAAATGTGTCAAAAGTGATTTGTGAAGTTCCGTGCTTGAGATTTTTCACTGGGCGATGTTTCACGGTCAGGTAGACCAGTTGAAGTTGATAGGGATCAAATTCAGTTTTTAAATGAGAACAAACAACATTATACCATGTGAGAGGTAGCCGAGATACTCAAAATATCCAAATCAATAAAGTTATTGGTAAAAATGAGAAATGTGTCGTTTATTTTATGGAAAAAAACTAAACAGACTTCTTGGCCAACCCAATATTTTGCAATTAAATAATCACATTCATATTTGAGCCCATTTATTTAAAGAAAAGCAGGTGTGAGATGAATAAAAATTTCTTTACTTCAACAGTGAGATCCATTCCAGAATACTTTTTGAAAGTTTATTTCAGGGCATCGGTTTTTATTATATAAGATGATCTTTTTTAAAATTACATTTTATTGATTATGCTATCACAGTTGTCCAGATTTTTCCCCTTTGCTGCCCTCCACGCAGCACACCCTACTCCCTCAGGCCATCCCCCCATCATTGTTCATGGCCATGGGTCATGCGTGTAAGTTCTTTGGCTACTCCATTTCCTATACTGACTTTATATCCGAATGGCAATTCTGTAACCACCTATTTGTACTTCTTAATCTCCTCACCTCTTCACCCATTCTCCCCCACACCCCCCTCCCGTCTGGCAGCCTTCCAGTAACTAACTTCTCTTCACTTGCTTTTAAGAGTCTCTCTTTATCTTTAATCTTTGGCCTTTTAGTAATGATGTGTCTTGGAGTGGGCCTCTTTGCCTCCATCATAATTGGGACTCTCTGTGCTTCCTGGAACTGCATGTCTATTTCCTTTACCAAATTAGGGAAGTTTTCTTTCACTATTTTTTCAGATAGATTTCCAATTTCTTGCTCTTTTTCTTCTCCTTTTGGTTCCCCTACGAGGTGAATGTTAAACCTTTTAAAGTTATCCCAGAGGCTGTTTATACTATCCTCATTT
Organism: Mormoops blainvillei; assembly: GCA_004026545.1. Taxonomy (NCBI): domain Eukaryota; kingdom Metazoa; phylum Chordata; class Mammalia; order Chiroptera; family Mormoopidae; genus Mormoops; species Mormoops blainvillei. The sequence continues at coordinate 74,444 of PVJD01007059.1, read as the reverse complement.
TTTGGATCCTTCTTTTTTTTCTTTCTTGTGTTCTACATGGTTGTTTTTTGCTTCCTTATGTTCCAAATCATTGATTTGATTCTCAGCTTCATCCATTTTACTCTTGTTTTCCTGTAAATTGTTCTTTATTTCAATTACTGTATCCTTCATTTCTGACTGGGTCTTTTTTATGCTGCTGAGGTCCTCTCTAAGTTCCTTGAGTATCCTTATAACCAGTGTTTTGAACTCTTCATCTGATAGGTTGACTATCTCCTCATTGCTTAGTTCTTTTTCTGGAGTTTTGATCTGTTCCTCATTTTGGCAGCCTCCCTGTGTTTGCTTCTGTCTATTAGGTAGAGCTGCTCTGACTCCATGTCTTGATAGCATGGCCTAATGTAGTAGGTGTCCTGCAGGGTTCAGTGGTACAACCTCCCCTGTCACCCAAGCTGGGTACTCCAAGTGTGCCTTTTGTGTAGGCTGAGTACACCCTCCTCTTGTAGTTGAGACTTTGTCGCTGTTTGCAGATCAATGGGAGGTATTTACCCAGGCCAAACAGCTGCAAGGACAGGCTGTGACCACTGACCACCAACCTCCGCCCTCTGTGGAGGATCAGATATGCAGGGACAGGGTGATATTGCTCTGATGTAGTCTGTAGCTGTCCACTGGTGTCTTAGCCCTGGGGTTTCCAAGGCGGTGCAGACCAAGGTCAGCCCTCACCTGTGTTTCTCCTGGGGCACCCTGCCTGAGCTGTAAAGCAATGAGGAGGCTGCTACTTGTGCTGGGCTTGGAGATTCCCAGGTGAGGCCAAGCTGTGGCTCTAATCTGGCTGCTGCTAGGGCTCCCTGAAGCCAGCTATTGCTTGTTTGATAGGATTTAGGAGCCAAGACCAGCAATTCTTATGGAAGAGCAGCTTGGGTGGGCCTATAAGTTGGGTGGGCCTGTAACTTGGGTGGGATAGAGTCTCTGTGGATCTCCAAGGTGGGTCACACAGTGTTGGCCTGGTTGGTGGAGTCTCAGACATGGCAGCAGCCTACTGGGTCTGTGGGGGAAGGGCTCAGCAAAGGGTCAATGGCCTTTCCTTTCCCTGATGCTAGATACTTCAGTCTCTCCCTGTAACCCACTGGTGCCCTTCAAGCTGCCACCCCAGTGCTAGAGCTCAGAGGGAGTGAGTCTGAGCAGGTGAGTCCATGTGTGGGTTCCCCAAGTGGAACTGCTTGGGGCCCCAGCAACCTCCTCCACCGACTCAAGCCCCGCTGTTTTTTCTCAGCCAGACGTTGTGGGGACTTACCTTCCTGGCACTGGAATCCTGGGCTGGGGGGCCCAGTGTGGGTCTGGGACCCCTCATTCCAGAGATACCCCTCCCTAATGTTTATTCATGTGGGTGTGGGGCCAGCCTGTTCCATGTTGGTGCCCCTCCTACCAGTCTGGAAGGATGTGGTTTTTTTCAATTCCATTGTTGTCAGACTTCCATTCAACTGGATTTCTGAACTTCCTGAGTGATGGTTGTTCTATTTTTTAGTTATAATTTTGATGTGGTTGTGCTACAACACCATTTTGACCAGAAACCACAAGACAATCCTTTACCCTTTAAGAGCTGTTCCTTATTAGCCTCATAGAAGTGATAAAATAAGTATTTGTTCCCCTTACTTAGGTTTTTGCTATTGAAACATGGTAAAAACATATTTTTGCGTCAAACACAGAATTTATTAGTCAAGATCCATGCAGAAAAGAAGTGCTACATTGAGGAAATATTAAGAAAAACATTATTTTTCAAAGGCGTGGGTGTAACTTATGAATAGCGGTAAGAGCTGTTATGGGGGACGCTAAGCTCTCTGCTAGGGTGGACAAAATAAGGAGAGGAAGTGTTATCACTGAGGTACACACAGGTAGCCACGCTCTCCTCCACCCAGCTGCCAGCCTCCTGCCAGAGCTACTCGGAGTTCCAACCCATCCTAAAAGGGATTTATGGTTCTATTTATATGATATCGTTCAATTTCCGGGATAGACGTCAAATAAGAGAGTAGACCTGGAGGAACAAACTGAAATGCTCCAGCATATCTAGAGGCCAGAAATATAAAATTTTAAAAAATTATCAGAAGCCATCCCCCAAAGGACTTTTATTCCAGTGGAGAAGAGAGGCACTAAACAAGCAAACATAATGCTACACTAAGATAAAAGGTCTTTCAAAGTGAGAGCATTTATTTGAGATCCAAAAAGAATAGTTATTCAGGAAGCTCTAACTCAGGTTAAAATCCAAATAGTGTTCCAATTATGGGGCAGAAGAAAGAGGTATTGATGACAAATGAAAAGGAGGCCATTACATAAATAGAAGGAAGGCTTTCTGTTGGGGCAGAGAAGCTAAACTTGTGATGTTAAGATCAAACAATGGTTTTAATTTCCAGTCTAGTAGTTGTCAGCTCAGTAGTCACCATATCTTTTTTCTTGTTAGCCCTGCAAAGAGCTCCTTGGGAGCCGATGTTTCTTCAGGGCCAATCCCAAGGTCACCTTGCCCTGTTTTAACCTGTCAAAGGTTTAAGGCTTTAGGCACGAGAGGCGGTTCCTCTGGGATGGCAGCTCCAGCTTCGTGGTAAAGTGGCTGCATTTATGTGTCTGTTTTACAGTGATGTTCACAGCCGTAACAGAGGAGTGAGAGTCATAAAGCTGAATTGTAAGCAGGTGAAAGAAGGGGATGGGATGACAAGGGGCTCCAGGTCTGCAGGTCTCTCAAAGGTCCCCGAGAGTGTTCCTGGGCTCAAGTTTGTGTGCCCAACATGTCAAAACGCCAGAACAGGTCTTCATGTGGACATAAGCTTTCACTTCTCTTGGGTAAACAGGAATGGGATGATTGAGTCAAATAACAGGTGTATTTTTAACTTTTTCCAAAAATGCTGACTGTTTCCTAGAGTGGTTGTACCATTTTTTTCTTCCCATCAGATGTGTTTATAAGTGTCAGTTCCGTCACATCCCTGCCAACACTTGGTATGGCTGGAATTTAAAAAAATACTTTGGTGTTCTAATTAAGTGTGTGGTCATATCTCATATTTCTGATTTGTGTTTTCTCAACACTGATGCTGTTGAGCATATTTTCCTGGGCTTATTTGCTTTCCTCAGATTGTCTATGGTGAAGAATTCTGTTTAATTTTTTTAACAATTAAAACAATATTGGGTTGTTTGTTTATTCCTGGACTGTGAGAGTTCTTTTACATATTCTACATACAAGTCTTTTATCAGTTATGTGATTTACAGTTGGGGAGGGGGGAACAAAGCGACAGGAGGGAAGGGTTACGAAGTGGCAGGGGAAAACTTTTGGGGGTAATGGAAATGTTTGTAATCAAGATTGCAGGGATGGTTTCACAGGTGTATTTATATATAAAAAACCTAACAACAAATGTGTGCGCTTTATGCGTGTCGATTATACCTCAATAAATGGTAAAAATCCAAAACGAAACAAAAAAAAAGAAAGAAAGAAAGAAAGAAAGAAAGAAAGAAAGAAAGAAAGAAAGAAAGAAAGAAAGAAAGAAAGAAATGAAAAGCCAAAACACAAAACATCAGAGTTTGGAGTAAGAAAAAGTTTATTCATTGAGAAGGCGCCTACTGAGAAGATGGGAGACTTAGTGGTGCCTGAAATCCATCTTAGAAAGTAGAGTTCAGGCTTTTATGTTAAGGGGAGGGGCAAGAAGTGATTAGTAAACACAAACATTTGGGAGTCAGCAGGGGTTCAAAAATATTCTGAACATTTTTTCCTTGGTCTGTTGACTCTAGTTGATGAGTCTGGTCATGAGGTTCCTGCAAATCTTTGATAAACAGTCATTATTTTGGTGCGTACTTTTCTTATCTTATTGAGAGAGGCACCTTTTGATAGGGGCTGCTTTTGTAGAATCCAAGCCAGAAGCACAATTCCTCCAATGATAAGCATATCTAAATGCAAGAAGTTCTTAACCTGAAGGCCATGGAACGAAGTAAGGTTGAAGAGGATGGAGCCAGAGAAGCTGATCATTTCGCTCTGTTACAGGAGAAGCATCTGAAAGAGGTAAAAATGTGAGCAGTATACTGACTCCTGGGTTGACAGCAAAGTGAGATGGAAAACACTGGGTTTGCTCAAGACCATCAGGAAATCTAACAATATTTTCTAGCATGCCACTGAGCCAACCTCAAAGATTTTTTTTAAGAACTATCACAACCCACAACTACACAAGAGGAAACCAAGTAACCTATCTCGATTTCAACTGAGGATAAACCATAAGTAAAAAAAAGATAAACTAGAACAGAAATAGTTCAGTTTACAGTAAAGAGATGTCCTTTAAAAAAAAATCTGAGATAGTTCAGGACAGGCATGCCTTTGTTTCAGCCCCAGCTAGATCTATAATGATTGAAATGAGTTTCACTTCACGATGTGTGGGCAAGTAAGGGAAACAGAAGCTTGGAGAAGGTGCAAAGCTCCTGGCGGTCACTAGGAGATGGAGAGGAAGTCCAACCTAAAACCCATTGTCCTTGGGAGCTAACCTAATTGAATCCTATGACTGAATTTCTTAGTTTCCAGGGATGGCTGATGTTGACTGAAAGCCCCAGGTTGGTAGAAAAATAATGATAAGAATAATAATAAGATGAAGAAAGGGCAGGAAAAAGGGGTCAGAAGAAGACAAAATCAAAATAACATTTTTTGAGCTCTGGAGAATTTTTTTGAGTTAGAAACACTTTATTGCGTGTTAACCCATTTAATCCCAAATCTTATGAGCTTTGTACAAGTGTTACACATTTTTTACACATGATAAAATGGATGCATGCCTAAGTCAAGTAACCACTTCAAGTTTACAACAGCAAGTAGAAGCTTAAAAGAAAAAACAAAACAAAACCCTGTGCATATGGAACCCATGGAACTTTACTGCAATCAAAGCAAAGAGTGAAATTACTACTCCTACTTCCCAGTCTCTACAAAGCACTCATTTGGCTATTGGAGGTCTTTCTGTATCTTCCAAAGTTGTCTGTAGTTTTATCTACTTGTTACTTTACTTAGATAAAACATTAGGGTTACTGAGGAGGAAGGGGAATGTTCAGGGCCGCACATCATGTGAGGCCCCACTTTTACCCTCCCTGGGAAAACCATGCTGTCAGTTTACAGTCACAATGACTTCCACAAAGAAACCTCCAAAAGAGGTCATCTCTAGGGATTGATTTGGGGTCAGGCAGGAAAGATCTGTCACTTCCAAACTAGGAGTTTGGGGACGTGTAACGGTGATGGCACCAAAGACTCCAGCATCCAGAGGAAGTGCCCCGGGCATGAGTAGCAGCTGGGCTTCAGTGTCCAGCTTCCGTATCTTGACTTGGAGGGCCAAAAAGATGGAGCCCACGAGGGGCATAAGTTAAATAATTTGCTTCAAGTTTACACAGCAAGCAAGTTGAGCCTTAAAAGAAAACTAGAAGATCCACCCTTTAATAGGCAGAACCATTCAGCTCCCAGAAAGAAGCTTCTGGGAAGTACCTGGGGAACATGGGCTCTGGCCCCCTTCTCCTACTGTCGTCTTCAGCCAGTGGTCCTCGGTGGAATTCAGTGGGAGGCCAGAGGGCAAAGGGTCTCCCTGTTGCTCTTCACGCAGGTCAGCCTCTGGGTGAAGCAGGGTGAAGCCTGGATCTGGGTGGGGCTGACGGGAAGCCATTCTGCACATGCAGCCCACCTCTAGCCAAGAGAAAAATGGACAGGGCCCTGAAAGCTGGGTGTCAGAGAGCCAAGGCATTTCAGCCAACCCGCTGTCCTGCTGCTGGGAACGGAGGCTCCCAAAGGCACATGGTATTAAGAAATAATTGGTTATTTTTTCTATACCACACAAAATGTTCTGCTCTTTCATGTCTTTATTATTTTTTCTAGTGTTCCTTGATACAGATAAATTTCCTCTGTATTTTATCGTACCCTGTTGGTTGCAACCAAGACAAAGTGAATAAATTGTGAAAGTTTGACTTCTCTCTGGGTCTGCTTAGCCTAAAAATATCTGCAGTGCCTTTCCTCTTCCTCCCCCCTCCCTGGGAACCCCTGCTTTCAGTTCACAGTCACAGTGCTGTCCACCCTGTGCTCCTGCAGTCAGGCTGGGGTAAAGAAGTAAGCGAGTGGCAGCAGGCTCCCCAGGGAGCCTGCCCACCAATATATCAGTTTCGGGAATGCATTTTTTTTTGTTCTTAAGAGATTCAATAGTCCTAGAGAACTCTAAAAAATGTCAAAATCACAGTGAAAATGAAAATGCCTCACATTGGATATATGATTTCCAGATGACAAAATGCTTTCATAAGCTATCTTATTTGTGGCTCCAACAACCATACAAAATTGGTATTTTTTTTTATTTACAGTTGATGGATATAAATAGTAAAGCCAGATCTTGAAACATTGCCTTCTGGTTCTAATACCCACATTGGCAGCACAGAAAAGCTAAGCATTATTTCCAGCACTATGCTTGTATCCATATTTAAAGGAAATAAATTGTCAGCATTAAAGAATTCAGATCAAACTGAAAAGCAAACAAAAGAAATAAAAGCAAAAAACAATGTTTAGAGAAAGGATACTAGAGCATAGATGAGATCCTCTGAAAGAATCTAAATTCTTTCATTAAAATTTTTCTTATCCTCATCCGAGGACAATGCTCACAGATTTTAGAGAAAGTAGAAGGGAGGGAAAGAGAGAGAGTGAAAAACATTGATGTGAGAGGAAAAACGGATCAGTTCATTGCCTCTTGTACGCAACCTTACCGGGACTGAACCCAGGCATGTGTCCTGACTGGGAATCAAACCTGTGACCTTTCAGTTTACAGGACGACGCTCTAACCAACTGAGCCACACCAACCAGGGTACAAAATATTAAAACACAGACAAGAGAGCCTTCTGTCTAGGACAGACATCTGCCATGTCTGGAAAACATGATGATTTTGAAGGGCACAGACAGAGTCATCTGAAGAGAGAGCCATGGGCCCAGCATTGGCTCTAAACAAAACTATAAATTCTGAGAAGAAAAGCCTCATGAGTACGTATTTGCATGTCCTCCTTTTACATCTAAAAATGTATTCTCCCTAGTCCTAAATATAGTATTCCAACCCAGTCTCCTTCTACCACCCTTACACCATTCTGCTCTCCTCTGTTGAACTATTCCTCTAATCCTCATTTGTTAACTTAGAGCCAATGTGTTAGTTTGTAGTAAAGACACATCTCTTAACAGTTTTTTTAGCATATTTACTTGATAGAAAACTCATCATTAAAAAAATTTCCTCCCCCTCTTCTTACTGTTTCAGCTTCCAGATACCTGCCTGGACTCCCACCCATGAACTTGAAGGAGGGAAGAGGTAAATGCTTGGCCAAGATTTTCCCAGTAGTTTCTGACTCTGACTTAATTAACATGATAAGAAGGAATGTGAGCAATCCAGGTACCCACACTCATTATCGAATGGGGTTCATTCAATCTAGGGAACCTAAGGGGCAGTGGGGAATTTGGGATGGTGATCTTGCGTAAAAACCGAATGTTGCATTTCACACCAGACCATCTGGTTCAACGCTCCTTATTTAGTGATGATAGATCACTAAATCATTAAATTATGGACATTTGATCTGCTGAGTGAAAAAAGAAGTCTGTTTCCTGTAGAGACTCATTTGCTGTGCAATGTAGTCTCGCTCAAACTGTGCAATGTGTTGGACCATAGCTTAGGGTGATGCTGCCCCTGGGGGTGGGGCTGTGGGTGCTGGAAGGGTGAGGCTCCGACAGCAATGGCTTTCACTTCTGTTGATCACAGGCAGCAGGAGCTTGTGAATCCACAACACAGTAGTAGAGGTACAGACGCGGGCTGGGAGGAGGCTCAAAGAAGAAAATAGAAAGGGCCCCCACTGAGCTCTCTAATGAAAAGACCACTTAGGGTTGGGGAGAGGTGAGAAGTGGGAGTTTTCTGAAGAGAAAATGACAACCTTAACCAGAATGAATTATTTCCTTTGTCTATGAGATAATTAAACTCCAGTCCTTTGTTCGTCCTGAGATTATATACTTCGGTTCTGTGCTAGGAGATCCTAAAAAGCTGATGTCCTGGAAACATCTCTGGAGTGGAAGTCAAGGACCTGGAATTTAGTCTTAATTGTGTCATTAACTAGTGGGGTCGTTTTTAGAAAACCCACTTATATCCCAACATAAAATATGAGGCCAGCTTTAAAGTTGCTTTTAACTTTTCAATCATTGAGAGAATCTTTGAACGACCTGCCCTAATAACGTCTGTCACTCTCCACAGCAAGGTCTCTTCATTGGGAGACTCACATGCACAGCTCGCCCGTTCATTCGCACCCACTTGTTTGTCCACACCAGCTTATTCAACGAGCCCGAGTGAAACACGTGCCATTCACAGAGGTGGCCCACCTTCCCCCTCCGTTTTTGTTTCTCTCTGAGAACAGACTCAGACAGCCCCCAAGGGGGCAAAAAGACCCATTTTTAAATGCTTTTAACCCCAGGGAAGCCCATCCTTGCTGCTGTCTCTCAGGCCGCCTTCCTTTTCAACCCCTAAAATCTGCCCTATTGCTTCTCCATGTGGTATCCAGAGAAAAAGTCAGTACTGGAACTGCTTTTCTTGAGGTCACATTCACAAAAAACAAACAACCTTCCCTCCACACACACACAATTGCCTGGCCTGAAACCTACAGACAACCTTCCTTGGAAGTTCAGTCATTTCCTTTTAGCTTCCGAGGCTGCCTCCCCATGGTTCTGGACCAGGACCCCACTTCAAGGACCTCAGGGACACAGCCCCAGCCTGGCACTCGGGAGAAGCTTATTCTGAAAAGGTTTGACCTTCCTGCCTTTTCTCAGGGCTTAAAAATATCTCAGGGGGTTAAACAGATAGATGTGTATTTCCATCTCAAGATTTTAGTTTAGTTTAGTTTTGTTTTAACACAATTAATTTGTTTTCTACACATCATCACAACATTTGAGTTCCTGGTCATGTGAGCTTTGTCCAAGTGCTATCGAGAGATCGAACTCTTTCCATTTTGTGACTTTACCATATTTAATATGGACAAAATATAAGTAGGGTGCTTGAGATATTTTAAGTAGAGTTTAGAACAAAGCAGCTATAGCAAGTAAGGTGCACTTAGAATGTCAGTATTAATCACCTGCTAATGACATTTTTTAGAGTATTGTATTTTAAACGTGTCTGGCTCTGCAGCCAGGAAGAGAATCTGGTCGGTGTCTTTCGGTTTGTCATCTGCCCTGTTTGCGGTGGGGAACATGGAGCCCAAAGTGTCAGTATCAGTAGCCTTCCCTGATGCAGTGCTAAATGGGTGCCTTAGCTACCACTTTTAGACATCATATTCTTCTTAAACATTGTGATTTAATTTTCAAGGCTAAAGTAGATTACAGTGGAAATCATCGGAGGAGGAAAGGCTAAAATGAGACAATATCTTCTGAGTCATCTGCAGGGGAAAAAAAAAAAAGGAATCAGTAAGTAAAGATTGTAACCCATGTTCTGCCTCCAAAATTCCAGCCCTTCTGTTCTCAATTCCACCTTCCCAGAAGGAACGGCTCTAAATCTTTGTCCTGGATCATGGCACAGCTCCGCATTGGCACCTGATGGATGGTCAGGTCCCGGAGCGCTGTTCCCCTGAGAATGTGGAACCCACCATCACGTCTCACTTCCACGGGCGCTGAGTTTTATTTCTCACTCAAGTACCACTTCCTGCTTTATTTCAGTTGATGAAACCTTTTCCTAGTTTTCATAATAGATGAATTACCATTCTTGCTGCTTGCAGCTGAAAGAAATTGATGATAAAGAGAAAAGGACATGATTAGAAGTAATAAGAGTGAGAAAGGACATTATCACCTTAGGGATATATTTCAAAGCTTTCAGCTTCTTGTTTTCAGTGAACAGATCCACAGCTTAATTTTCAACCTACTTTTTCTTTTCCCCTAGGAGATCAAGCTGAGGAACTCGAGGTCTCCAAAATGTGTCTGGGCTCAGGAATGAGACATCTGCCTCGTTCTGGCCCTCCGCCTGACCCTCCCCGCGGAGGTGTCACCCCCCCCCCAACCCCCGGAGCTGGACCTTGTCCTGCTTTGTTCTCAGCGCTGGCGGGCGTCGCCTCCTCCTCAGTCGCCTTCTCTCACTTCCACGCTATTTCATTAACTTTCTAATTTTCACCCTCACGGCACTTCACACAGTCAATAATCTTAGTTACATGTTCACTTACTAATTGTGCATGTTCTCCAGGAGAATGTCAGCTTCATGAAATAAAGGGCCTGCCTGCGTTATTCACTGTAGCAAAACTAACACACTGTTAACAGCCCCCTGAAGGGCTGAGAACCATGAAATAAAGGGCCTGCCTGCGTTATTCACTGTAGCAAAACTAACACACTGTTAACAGCCCCCTGAAGGGCTGAGAACCACTGAAGGCGCACCTGAAGCACCTAGCTGGTTTTCCTTCACCTACTGAGACACGTAAGAGGGAGACACGTGAGGCTGTTCTTCTTTCCCTTCTTATTCCATCAGAGTTGTAATATAAAATGCTTATATTACAATCTCTAAGTTACCATGTTACACATATCATTACTTACAAGTTACATTTACATCACGATCTACAACTCACAATAAATGCCCTTACACCGTCTCATGAAGTGCACGTAAAAAGCCTGCCCGTTCTCATCCCTGTTATGGCACAGATGTTAGAACTAAGGTTCGGGGCACTAAAGAGGATGCAACCAGAGGAAAGCAGGGGCCCCACACATGCAGACAGCTGGACTGCCCACGTGGGCTCCCCGACCCCTGAAGGGGAGTGTGGGCTCTTACTGGTGCTCCTGCAGCAATGTTGCTGAAAGAGCAGCCGTCCACAGAATAACATACAGGGGAGGTTTTTAGAAAGAGAGATCAAGGAGAGTGATTGCTCATCAGTTGTTAAATGCAGGGTACAAAGGGGAACAGTTGTTCAGAAAAAAGTAAAGATTTAAAAATATACCCAGTAGAAGACTTCCACAGAGATGGAAGAGACATACTTTTTATTATATACAACTGCAAACCCTGAACATTATATATAAAACAAACATAAGAAGACTCTGAAAGATGTATAGAAGATTCCCCAGACTGGCTAGGGAATCTCAGGATCAAGACAAGACATATCAGTGAGTTTCAATTTGCTTTTTACTTCATGTTTCCCACACTTAGATCTGAAGAAACTGGCAAACTGAAAATGGTGAAAAACAGAAAAAGAAAAAAAAAAGCCCCTCTAAGCTTGCTCTCTATCCAAAGAACCAAGGAAAGAAAATCCTAGGCATCCAGCACACTTTTTTGACATCACGCTGTGTCCTTCCCCGCGTCCACTGAGGTCATTTAAGAGGAGGCCTCCTGGAAGGTCAAGACTGTTACCACTACACAGAAGTGACAAGGCCACCCCAACAGCAGCGTCAGCAGTGGGGGAGCAACAACACACTCCTACACTTCCAGCCAACAGGGCTCTGCGGGAGGCCTGGGGGAGAGCCGGCCAGGAAAACCACCCTTGCCCAGCAGAGACCAGCAGCTTTCAATCCCTTAGCGGTCGGTTGCAGGCAGGTGCAGAGCAGAGGCTTTTATTCCTACCTAAGAATCATAAGGCTCCACTACCCCTTGCGTGTGTGGAAGTAGCTTCAGAGAAGCTCTTTGAACTAGAAAGTGCAAACAAGATCCAGGATCCACAGCATTATATCCAAATGTTTAGCTTTCAATAAAAAAATCACTGTTCATTCTAAAACCTAGGAGAGTCTTAAAATGAATGTAAAAAGACAATGAAAAGATAACAGCACAGAAATAACAGAGGCATTACCATAATCTGACAAAGATTTAAAACGATCTTCATGCCATTACTTTAATGAACAATCATGAACATGCTCAAAACAAATGAAAACAATGTGCTTCCTCAACAAATAACGCACAGTTCCAACAAAGAAATAGAAGTTATAAAGAGATATAAAGAAGAATCCAATGAAAACTTAGAAATATATATAAACCAAAGGTATAAATTTTTAAAAAAATCTTAGAGTTTTATAACAATATATATAACAATATATATACAACAAAATATAACAATAGAAGTTCCCTAATCTGAACAACAACAAATAGATTGAGAAAAAAAAAACCTGGAGAGGTTATAATAAAAGATCTAATATTAGTGACATTGGAATCTCACAAAGAGAAAAGGAAGAGGATGGGGATGGGAAGTAGTCAAAGAAAGAGTGGCTGACAACTTTCTAAATGTGACAAGAAAAATATGTAGAAACTTACAGGTTTAAGAAGCTCAGCTATCTCTAAAGGGACAAAGACAAAGAAATTCACACCAAGATATCACAGTTGTGAAAACTAAGATGAAGGAAAACAAACAAACTTGAAAGCAGCCAACAATAAGGTTGCATTATCTATAAGGGGAAACAATTTGAGTGAGGGCAGGTTTCTCATTAAAAAAGTCATGGATGTCAGACATAAAACTGTCAACCTAGATTCCTACATTTAGCAAAAATATCCTTTAGTAGTGAAGGAGAAATCAAGACATTTTAAGATTAAAGAAAACAAATTTTGGCTAAAAGAAGTTCCCTAAAAAGAAAGGAAATGATAAATGAAGAAACCTTGGAAAAACAGAATGTTGGCTAAAAAGTTTCTCAACAGAAAATGATAAATGAAGGAAACTAGGAACATTAAGAAGGAAGAAATATCATGGTATGCAAAAATATGAGCCAATGCAACAGACTCTCCTTCCCCTCTTGAATTCTCTAAATTATATTTGGAAGTGGAAGCGAAAATTGTAACACTGCCCAATGTGGTTATAAATGTATGTAGAGGAAATGTTAAATCCAATTACATTATAAAAGGGGCAGAGATATAAATGGAGTAAGGTTTCTACACCTAAATTGGTTAAAATGAGGTTGTAGTAGTTTGTAAAAAAAGGTTATGTATATATAACATAACACATAAAGTGACCACTAAAACCACTATAAAAAGATACATTAAAAACAACACAGATAAATCAAAATTAAATTATAAAAAATCTTAAAGTTACTCCTAGGAAGGCAGAAAAAAATTAATAATAAAAAAACAGAAAATGAACAGAAGACAAATATAAAATGGCAGATTTAAGCCCTAATGTGTCAATAATTACATCAAATGTATAGAGTTGGTAGCAATTAAAATACAAAAATTGACAAAGTAGATTATAAGCATACCCATATATATGCTGTCTACAAGAAATTTACTTCACAATATAAAAATGTAGGCAGATTGAAAGTTAAAAAAAAATTAAGAAAACCATGCACCATCTTTAATCACAAGAAACTAGGAGTGGTTATGCTAATATTAGATAAAATCAGACTTCAGGGAAAATTATTAGACACAAAGAGGTACATGACATCATGATAAAAGGGTCAATTCAAAAAGACTAAAAATTTCTAAATACCCTAAATATGTATAAACTGAACAACAGAGCCACAAAATATGTGTAGCAAAAACTGACAAAGTCGAAAGAATAAGGAGACATATCTATCACAAAACTTGGAGGCTTCCATTGTCCCCTTTTAGTAACTGATTGGATAGACAGATAATCAACAAGAATATAGAAAACTCAATAAAACTATCAATCAATAGGATTGAATCAGTGTTTATAAAGAATTTCTCCAAACAACAGAAGTATTCACATTCTTTTTAAGTTCTCAGAAAACATGTTCCAAAGTAGACCATAAGCCTTGGGCCATATGAGAAGCCTGTACAAATTCAAAATGATTAAAATCATATAGACTAAGTTCTACCACAGTAAAATCAAACTAGAAATCAGAAATATAACAAAAATATCTCCAACTATTTAGAAATTAACCATATTTCAAAATAACACATATTAAAAGAAGACATCTCAAGGAAAATAAGATATACATTGAATGTAATGAAAACAAAACATTAAAATTTGAGAGACACAACTAAAACAGTTCTAAAGGAAAATATATAGCACTAAATGCATACATTAGGAAAGAGGAAAAGTTCTCAATCAGTTTTCAAGCGCCCATCTCAAAAACCTGGAATAAGAAAATAAACCTAAAGAAACAGAAAAAAAGTAATAATGAAGAGTAGATAGAAAGTTAAAAATATAAAAATAGTGAAAATAAAAAAGAAAAAGCTTTTTTAAAAAAAGCAATGAAATTAACAAAACTCTAGCTAGACTGACAAAAATAAATTATATAAATTAACAATATTGATAATAAAATACTACTATAATATTAGTATAGAGTCTTTAGCTATCAAAAAGATAAAGAAATGCTATGGAAAGCTCTACATATATAAGTTTGAGAATTTAGATGAATTAAACCAATTTTTTGACAAGTACCACAACTTATTCAATGTGATGTACACAATTTGAATAGCCCTATGATTATTAAGGCAATTGAAATAGTAATTTAAATGTCTTCTTCCCAAAAACCTCTAAGCCCATTTTGTTTTTCACTGGATAATTCTACAAAGTGTTTCAAGAATTAACTCTTATTCTACATAATCTCTTCCAGAAAGTAGAGGAAGGTGGTACACTTTCATTATCATTTTATAAAACTAATGCCACCCTGATAGCAAAAAGCAGACAGCTCAGAACATACTAATAACTCTCATAAATATAGACACGAAGGACTTCCTGCCAAGATAGAGGCATAGGTAGATATACTTTGTCTCCTTGCACAACCAAAAGAAGGACAACAACAAATTTAAAAACAAAAAATAACCAGAACTGCCAGATAATTGAACTGTATGGAAGTCTGACAACCAAGGAGTTAAAGAAGAAAGATTCATCCAGACTGGTAAGAGGGGTGGAGACGGGCAGCTGGGGCGGAGAGGACGCACAGCAAGGCGGCAGTGGGCAGACCCGGGCAGGCAAGGCAGTAGCTGGTGGACCAGGTGATCCCACATTCACAGGCAGATAAACTGGGAGGAACAGCTGGGGAGTGAGAGATCGTGCAACCCAGGGTTTGGGTGAGGAAAAAGAAATCCTCAAAACCTCTACCAGTGAAAATCTGCATGGGTTGCGGCAGCAGGAGAAACTGCCAGTCTCACAGGGGGGTTTCTTTGAGAGACCCAGAGGGTCCCTGAACGTACAAAAACTCACCCACCTGGGAATGAACACCAGAAGGTCCCAATTTGCTTGTGGATAGCAGGGGTAGTGACTGAAAGCTAGCCAAGAGCCAAGCAAGCAGCATTACTCCCTCTCAGACTCCTCCTCCACGTACAGCGCCACAAGGCAATGATGTGGGTGGTCCTGCCCTGGCAAATACCTAAGGCTCCACCCCTCACAATGTAATAGGCGCATGAGACAAAAAAAATATGGCCCAAATGAAAGAATAGATCAAAGCTCCAAAAATAGAACTAAGTGATGAAGAGATAGCCAACCTAACAGATGCAGAGTTCAAAACACTGGTAATCTGGATGCTCACAGAATTGGTGGAGTATGGTCGCAATATGGAAGAAAAAGGGAAGGCTGTGCAAAGTAAATAGAGCAAAATATGCAGAGAACCAAGAGTGAAGGAAAGGAAACTGGGACCCAAATCAATGATTTGGAGCAGAAAGAAGAAATAAACATTCAACCAGAACAGAATGAAGAAACAAGAGTTCAAAAAAATGAGGAGAGGCTGAGGAACTGCTGGGACAACTTTAAACATTCTAACATCCGAATCATAGAGGTGCCAGAAGGAGAAGAGGAAGAGCAAGACATCGAAAACTTACCTGAAAAAATAGTGAAGGAGAACTTCCTCAATCTGGCAAAGGAAATAGACTTCCAAGAAGTCCAGGAAGCTCAGAGAGTCCCAAAGAAGTTGGACCCAAGGAAGCACACACCAAAGCACATCATCATTACATTACCCAAGATTAAAGATAAGGAGAGAATCTTAAAAGCAACATGAGAAAAGGAGAGAGTTACCTACAATGGAGTTCCCATAAGACTATCAGTTGATATCTCAAAAGAAACTGTACAGGCAAGAAGGGGCTGGATAGTATTCAAAGTCATGAAAGACAATGGCCTTCATCCAAGATTACTCTGTCCAGCAAAGCTATCATTTAGAATGGAAGGACAGATAAAGTGTTTCCCAGGCAAAGTAAAGTTAAAGGGTTCCATCATCACCAAGCCCTTATTAAATGAAATATTAAAGGGACTAATCTAAGAAAAATGTGATAAAAAATATGAAAAGTAAAATGACAGCAAACTCACAACTATCAACAACTGAACCTAAAAAAACAAAAAGAAAAACAAACTAAGCAAAATGCTAGAACATGAACAGAATCACAGAAATGGAAATCACGTGGAGGATTATCTGTGAGAAGTGGGAGGGTAGAGAATGGGGAAAAGTTACAGGGAATAAGAAACATAAATATAGGTAAAAAATAGACAGGGCGAGGTTAAGGATAGTACATGAAAGGGAGAAACCAAAGAACTTTTATGTAGGACCCATGGACATGAACTGGGGGCGGGGGGAATGCTGGTGGGAGGAGGGAGAATAAAGGGAAGGTAATAAAGGGGAGAAAAAATGGGACAACTGTAATAGCATAATCAATAAAATATATTTAAATAATATATAGACACAAAAAATCCTGAGCAAAATAATAGTAAATTTTATTTAGTAATATATAAGAATAACAATAAACTATTACCAAATGAGGTTTATTCTAGGGATGCAAAGTTGATTCAATATTCAAAAACCAATCATAATAATTCATCATATAAATATGCTAAAGATTAAAAAGACCTGATATATCAATTGATGAAAAATGAGCATGTAAGAAAACTCAGTTCTCATTATGCCTATAAATATTCACTGAAAGATAAGAAGATTGTTAAAAGAAACATCTAAGAAACATTTTCAACTTGACAAGGAGCTCTTTTTAAAAAGTTGTAGTCAACATTGTTCTCAATGGTAAAATCATAGTTTTCTCACTAGCATCAGGCACGAGGCAAGGATGTTCACTTTCACTGTTTTAATCAACATAGTTCTAGAACTTCTATTCACCACAATCAAGCAAGAAAAGGAAATAGAAAGCATATAGATTAGAAATAAAAATAATAATTAAAGAACCTTTATTTCTAGATGACACGGTTGTCTCTGTAGAAAATCCAAAGGAATCTACAAGAGTCCCCTAGAGGTAGTGAGTATATTCGACAGAGCTCTAGGACACGGGCCATGCATAAGACAATCAATTTTACTTTGATATACTATCAACAAAATTGTAGACACTGAAAACGAATATAATACAATTTCAGCACTTTCAAAATGATATGTTTAAATCTAATGAACATGTGTAGC
The DNA here is from genome assembly GCA_004026545.1 of Mormoops blainvillei. Classification (NCBI taxonomy): domain Eukaryota; kingdom Metazoa; phylum Chordata; class Mammalia; order Chiroptera; family Mormoopidae; genus Mormoops; species Mormoops blainvillei. Next base: position 57,184 of record PVJD01007059.1, on the reverse strand, counting down.
ACTTGTGCATTGAAAACTGCTTACAACTGACATACAAAGTCAAAGAAAATCTAAACAAATGGGGAAATACAGAGGGCTCATGGATTGGCAGTCACCATAGTAAGCAGGACAATTTTCCCTAAATTCAGGTGCAGGTTTAATACAATTATTACCAAAAGTCTATCAAGATGATTTTAGACATAAACAAGATTATTCTATAATGTATATGGACAGACAGAGATACTGTAATAGCTAAAACAAATGTGAGATGAAAGAATAAAGAGGTTTCGGTGTACTCAATTTGAAGTCATTTTATAGCTATAGCAATCAAGACTGTATAGCACTGGTATAGAGACAGAAACATAAATAAAACAGATTAGAGAATCCAGAATTAGGCCCACACATTATTTCACATATTAGCCGAACTGACTTTCGACAAAGATGCAAAGTCAATTCAATGGAAGAGGGAACCCTCAATAAATGGTTCTGGGAAAACTGAACATCCAAAACAAATGCAACCCTCACCTGGAAACCTGCCATCCACTGTGCTTCGCTGACTATGAGAGAGATACCTCGACTGGCATTCTTTCTCTGTTGTGGTTCCAGTCTACACTTCTGTAAACTCGAACTGAATGTCCATCTTTTCATTTGTCCTCCCAGTGTTAATCAATCACGTCTATGTCCCTGGCACTGCCAGGGATAAAATAATTTCTCAATTCGAAAGTATCACAGACACTTGGCAGGTAATACAACAATTACAATATAGTGGTGATTTTTAAACTGGGGTTTATTTTTCTTTCCAGTGGACTTTAGGTGGAAACATCTAGGTCTAGGTGTTTCCAGACCTAGAATGTGTCTGGAAACATTCTAGGGTCTTTCAACTCAGGGGTTGCTGCTGACATCTAGTTCCCCATCCTCTAGTAATTCCTAAGCCACTCAATGGCGTCTTGCAGCATTATCTGTACCTCTCATTTGTTCTTTTAAAAAGCAAACAAATCTTCCGGTCAAGATGACAGAATAAGTAAATGCTATGCTAGCTTTCTCCCACAACCAAATCAAATTACAACTAAATTACAGAAAAACCACCCTTGAGAATGACCAGAAGATGAGCTAAACAGAAGTCCTATAATTAAGGATATGAAGAAGAAGCCACATCCAGACTGGTAGGAGGGGCAGACATGCAGAAGGGGAAGCCCCCACACCCACAGCAGGGCTGTTCAGAAACAGGAGGAATATCATGGCTCCAGTTCTGGGGAGAGAGCTCCCCATGATTTCTGTCTGTGAAAGCCAGCAGGAATGCATCCAAGTGAGACAGAGACTGGTCAAGTAGCACACATTCCTCTTAAAAGCCTGAACGCAAACTTACTGATGAGCTCAATTTGCTGTGAACTACAGTGCAGGGACAGCAGCTCAAAAAGTGACAGGTATGTACAGGTTGGAGCTGAATTGCCTCACTTCAGCATGAAGGCTGGAGGGGTAGCTCTCTCGGGACAGAAGTGCTGGCAGGTGCCATTGTTTCTTTACTCAGTGCTTCCGCTGCATGGACTGTGGGTACAGGCAGAAGACTTGTCCAGAGCAGTTTTTCTGAGATTGAGCCCTCCCCCAACCTAGCTTGCAGGCCTAGGTGGGCACCAAATCTCCATCGACCTTGCTGACACTGATTACTCACTCCATCCTGGTTATACCCTGAGACCCCATCCCAGCCAACTCTACGTTGGACCTGAACATCTTCCAGCAGCTTTTTTGCATGAATGGTCTGTCTTAACTGGCACTGCAGACTTTCCTAAAATCACTCAATTGTCCACAGACCCCAAATATCTGGCCTCGGCATGCCCTGCACTTCTTACAACACAGCACTATGGACAGCTGATCCTGGTTTTCAGTTTAGCTTCTTCCAGGTTCCTTCAAGCCCAGCACAGGCAGCAACCAACTACAGATCATATTGCAGCAGCCAGCAGGTCTCTCCGGGCTGGGCAAAAGCAGCAGCTAAACTTGGTTGTCAATAGAGTCCATCCAAAAATGCATCAGAAGCAATGCAACCAGTGGCTGGTTTCAGAATACAACAGAGTACCGTCCAACCACCTCCACAAACCACTCACTGAAAGGGTGAAATTGTTAGGCACCAGAACCTCACTAAGCAAATCTGGTGCTCTGGTGTCAGTCCCCGTACAACAGCTAGTTTGCTGCAATCATAGCCATTTCTCATTGCCAATAACCTTGAGGGACCATCCTCTGATTGACATGCAATCAAGACTCAGCTTCACCATGAGGGCATGCACAACAAACACAAAAGACAGCCATGGAGCACTCAGCCACTGGAACTCCCAGGACACCTATTATGTAAGGCCACTCTGCCAAGACCAGGAGGCATAGGAGATCTATCTAATGCATAGAAAAAAAGAAAACCAAAACAAAACAGGGAGGCAGCTGCAATGAGGAGACAAAAGAACATGGTCCAAAGGAAAGAACAGAACAAAACTCCAGAAAAAAAAACTAAACAAAGTGGAGATGAGCAATCTATCAGATGCAGGATTCAAAATAATGGTTATAAGAATGCCCAATTGCTTTAGGAAAATAATTGATGAAATCAGTGAGAACTTTAACAAATAGAAACAAAACATAAAGATGAAACTAGGGAACATTAAAAAAAACACTCAGAAATGAAAAATACTATACCTGCAATGAAGAAAGTAGTGAAAATCAATAGTAGATTAGGTTAAGTAGAGGGATAAATCAGTGATTTAGAAGACAAGGTAGCAAAAAAAAACAAAAAAAAAAAAACCCCAATAAGAACAGCAAAAAGAAGAAGTAATTTAAAAAGAAATGAGGATAGTTTAAGGGACCTCTGGGACAACATCAAACCTATGAATATTTGCATCATAAGGGTAACAGAAGGACAAGAGAGAAAACAAGAAATTGAAAACAATTTAAAAAATAATAATAAAAACTTTCCTAACCTGATGAAAGAAATAGACATACAAGTCCAAGAAGAACATGGGGTCCAAATGATGATGAACCCATAAAGGCCCACACCAAGACACATTATAGTTAAAATTCCAAAGATTAAAATAAAAGAGCAACTCTTAAGCAGCAAGAAGAAAGCAGTTAGTTGTCTATAAGGGAGTTTCCATGAGACTGTCAGCTGACTATTCAACATAAGCTTTGCAGGATAGAAGAAATTGACAAAAAAAATTTAAAGTGACAAAAAAATAAAACCCCAATAACCTACAACCAACATTAACCTACCCAGAAAGACTTTCATTTAGAATTAAGGGATAGAAAAAGAGCTTCTCAGACAAGTAAATGCTAAAGGAGATCATCACCGAAAACAAACAAATAGCATTACAAGAAATGTTAAAAGGATTTTTAACAAGAAGAATAAAGATGAAAAATGTGAATAATAAAATGCTAATAACTACATAACCTACCAATAATTACCTTAAATGAAAAGAATTAAATACTTCAATCAAAAGGCATAGTGTGTCTGAATGGATAAGGAAAGGATTTCACACATATGCTGCCAACAAGTGACCCACTTCAAATCAGAAGACTTGCACAGACCAAAGTAAAAGAATGGAAAAAGAAATTCATGATAAAGGAAACCAAAAAAGGACCGGTGTAGCAATATTTATACCAGACAAAATACACTTTAAACCAAAGGGTACAGCAAGAGACATGAAATGAGCATTTCATAAGGATAAAGGGATGAATCCGTACAGGAGGACATAGACCTTGTTATCATCTATGCACCTATCATAGGAGCATGCACCTCCTAACTCCTTTGCACTTGGCAGCTATCAAAATGTTTTCTGTATATATGAGTTTGTTTCTTTGTTGTTTGTCCATTTGTTTTGTTTTTTTAGATTCCACATAAAGTGAACTCATATGTTATTTGTCTTTCTCTGTCTGACTTACTTCACTTAGTATAATTCTTTCTGGGTCCGTCCATGTCACCAATTGCAATTTTTATGTCTGAGTAATATTACATTTTAAATATGTAACACATCTTTTTTATCCATTTGTCTATGAACTTTTAGGTTGTTTTTATGGCTTAGCTATTGTAAACAAGGCTACAAAAAACATGGGGATGCATGTGTCTTTTTAAATTAGTAATTTAGATTTTTTAGGATAAATACATGGAAGTGGAATTGTTGTGTCATATGATGGTTTTATTTTTAATTTTATGAGGAATTTCCATACTGTTTTACATAGTAGCTGCACCAATTTGCATTCCCCCCAGAAATGTGCAAGGGTTCCCTTTTATCTACATTTTCCCCACTTCTTTGTATTTGTTGATTTATTGATGACAGCCATTCTGACAGGTGAGAGGTGATATCTCATTGTGGATTTAATGTGCATTTTCCTGATGATTAGTGGTGTTGAGCATCTTTTTTATGTCTAGTGACCATCTGTGTGTCCTCTTTGGAGAAATGTCTATTCAGGTCCTTTGCCTGATCAGATTTTTAATCAGATTTTTGTTTGTTTGTTTGTACACCTTAACCTTACATGGTGTTGTATGTTGATTACATCTCAATAAAGCTGAAAAACAAATAATTTGACTTTGGGTGGTGGTACACAATGCAATACATAGATCATGTATCATAGAAATGTGCACTCGAAACCTGTATGATTCTATTAACCAATGTCACCCCAATAAATTTAATTAAAAAATTTAAAAAATACATGAACACTCAGGCATTCCAGGACTAATTGTTGAAAAGGCTCCCCTTTCCCAATTTATTTTCATGGACATCTTACTTATTAAAAATGAAATGGTTATAGAAAAATAAAGTAAATAAATGAAAGTAAAACAAACAATCAAGCAAAAATACATGAACAAAACTGAAGGACCCCAGGCCATAGTCTTCTTGGCAATTGTCTTTCAGTGTTGCCATTCACCTCTGATCCCTTTCTCTTATCTTTTTCTCATTTTCTTCCTTGAGTAACACCTGACCTCTCTGGGTCTGTCTCCCCAGCCTGCCCCCTGGCTTGCTGTTTTTAAGGCCTACTGCTCCACACAAAAATGGTCACTTGGAATGGGACCCTTCTGGTTTATAGGACTGTCAGCAATGTTCACAGGGATGTAGACTGCTGGCTACATTTGGTCCGGTGAAATAGTCTAACCTGTATCAAGAGCTGTTTTCTGATCGAAGGTTTCAGCTGAAAGCATGGGCTTGCAAACTCCCTGCTAGGGCACTTAGTCTCCTAACTTTACATACGTGTGTTTCCCTATCTCTCTGTCTCATTAGAAAATGAGCTTCTTGAGGCAGGGACTGTGTCCACACACAGATGCTGCTCCTGGGCACTGCTTAAACATGCCTTAGAATACCTTGAAAGGAAGAGAAGGAGGGAGGAGGGGAGATGAATGATTGGTAAATGCTCATCCTCAACATCAGCTGAAGAGCTTTACCTATGCAGAGCCCTTGCTGGGATGTTTCAGCCATGCTGTCCTGTGATCTCAGAGAACCTTCTAGAACTGAAACTGGAGAGCAGAGGAGGGCATGGTGATCTATGGATGACATCTGACCTCTTCTACTTGGCCTCCTGAAACTTCCTGCTTGCTTCTCCATTCCTGTTGTAGAGTCAGTTATTTTGTTTTATATCTTTTAAGATGGTAAAGTTTATGTGTTTATATATTTTATTTTTCAATTACAATTGACATATAATATCATATCAGTTTCAAGTGTACAACATAGTAATTAGACATTTATGTAACTAAAAAGTAATCACCCCAATCAGTCTAGTATCTACCTGGCACCATATATAGTTATTACAATATTATTGACTGTATTCTCTGTGCTGTACTTTACATCCCTATGACTATTTTGTAACTGACAAGTTATACTTCTTAACTCCTTCACCTTTTGTATTCAACCCCCAACCCCATCATCTGGCAACCATCAAAATGTTGTTTGTGTCTGTGTTGTTTATATCTGTGTTTTTGTGTTCTTTTATCTTTTGTTTTAGATTCCACACATAAGTAAAATCATATGTATTTGTCTTTCTCTTTCAGACTTAATTAATTTAGCGTAATAAACCCCAGGTTCATCCATGTTGTCACAGATGGCAAGATTTCATTTTTATATGTAACATTTCATCATATATATATACCACCTCTTCTTCATCCATTCATATATGGACATCTAAGTTGCTTTCATATTTTGGCTATTATAAATAAAACTACAATGAATACAAGGATGTCTATGTCTTTTTGAGTTAATGACTTGTCTTCCTTTGGATGCATAACCAGAAGTGGAACTGCTGTGTCCTTTTTTGTTTCTTTTTATAGAGTCATTGTTTTAAAGTCTATTTTGTCCAGTGTAAGTATTGCTACCCCATGTTTTTATTCTTTCGTTTTTATTCTTTCATTTTTATTTGCATAAAATATCTTTTTCATCCCTTTTGTTTTAGTCTGTGTGTGTCTTTCAGTCTGAAATGTGATTCTTGTAGGAAGTACATGTATGGGTTTGGTTTTCTTATCCACTTAGCTACCCAGTGTCTTTTGATTGGAACACTTAATTATTTTACACTTAAGGTAATTTTTTTTTTAGATTTTATTTATTTTCAGACAGAGGAGAAGGGAGGGAGAAATAGAGGGACAGAAACATGTGTGATTGCCACTCGTGCTCCCCCTACTGGGGACCTGGCCCAAAACCCAGGCATGTGCCCTGACTGGGGAATCCAACCTGTGGCCTTTTGGTTTGCAGGCTGGTGCTCAATCCCTGAGCTATGCCAGCCAGAGCCATTTAAAGTAATTATTGATAGGTATGTGGTTATTGGCATTTTATTATTCATATTTTTGATCTTTTGTTTTCTTTTTATTTTTAAGAAGTCCCTATAACATTTCTTATAATGTTGGTTTGGTAGTAATGTAATCCTTTAGGATTTTGGTTTTTTTATTTGCTTTGTTTGTTCATTTATTTGTTTTTGTCTGGGAAATTCTTTATCTGTGTTTCAATTTTATATTATAGTCTTGCTGGGTAGAGAAATACTGGTTGTAGGTCATCGTTTTTTATTCCTTTCAATATTTTTTTCCAGTCCCTTCTGGCATGCAAAGTTTCTGTTTGAAAATCATCTGATAGTCTCATGGAAGTTTTCTTTTAGGTAACTAACTGCATTTCCCTTGTCACTTTTAATAATCTCTTTGTCTTTAACCTTTGGCAATTTAATTATGACTATTCTACATACTTCGTCTACCTCCTGTGGGTGTAATCATACAGTGTTTGTCCTGATGCATCCAACTTATCTCATTTAATGTGATGTTTTCAAGGTTCATTCCTGTTGTTTCATGTATCAAAATTGAATTTATTTTTATTAAGGCTAAATAATATCTTTGCATGTACATCCCACATTTTGTTTATCCATCATTTGTCAAATGAACATTTTGATTGTTACTATCTTCTGACTGTTGTGAAAAATGCTGCTATGAACACTGTTCACATTTCCGCTATTGATTCTTTTGGTGAATATACCCAAGAGTGAGATTACTGGATCATATGGTAATTCTATGGTTACTTTTTCTGGGAACTGTCATACTATTTTATACAGTAGTTACATCAATTTGCATTGTTGCCAGCCGTGCACAAGGATTCCAAATTCTTCACATCCTCACTGGCACTTATTTTTATATTTTTAATTTTTATTTTATTAATTAATGTAGTGCCCATTCCACCCCATCTTAAGGCCTGCAGTGTTACAGGGGACCAGCAGAATTGCTGTGTATATGGAGGGTTGATGAGCTGGGCCAGGACCAAGCTAGGACTTAAGTCAAAAGACACCTCAGGATGAAAGGATATTGGAGTCTTCCTGGTGGCCTGTGGAAAGAAATGAAAACTGAACTGGGACAGCACTCACTGCTAATAGCTCTGGGACAGAATCAGGGAGGAGAAAGACAAAAAATAAAACAGAGCCCCAAGAAAGCTGGGCAACAGGGTCCAGGGAGGGAGCAGGGAAGAAGATTCTAGAAAGGATGGCCCTCCAGGCAAAGCCGTACTCTAAAGCTGTCCAGGAACCCTCCACCCACCCTTGAAGTTGAAGACCATCCACCTGGGGCCTCTGGTCAAGGTCACCCTACAAAACCAGGGAAATGTACATCTCTACCTAATACACAGAAACAAACACATAGAAGGGAAGCAACCAAAATGGGGAGACAAGAAACAGGTTCCAATGACAGAACAGGAGAGATCTTGAGAAAAAGAACTAAATGAGATGGAGGCAAGCAAATACTAGATACAGAGTTCAATTAATAATTATAATGATGCTTAAGGAACTCAGTAAAAGCTTTGACAGCGTAAAAGAAGATATGAAAAACATAAAAAAGAATCAGTCAGAAATGAAGAATACAGTAACTGAAATAAAGAATACATTACAGGCAATCAACAATAGCAAAGAGGATCAGATTAGTGACTTGGAAAAAAGCCAAAAGCGCCCAAACAGCAAAAAGATTAAAGAATCTGAAAAAGTTAAGATAGTGGAAGGAGCCTCTGGACCGACATGAAGCATACCAATATTTTTATCATGGGGATACCAGGGGAAAAAAATGAACAAGAAATTGAAAACCTATGTGAAAAAATAGTAACAGAAAACTTTTCCAATTTGGTTAAGAAAACAGACATATAGTTCCAGGAAGTGCAGAGAACCCCAAATAAGATTACCCAAAGAGGCTTAAACCAAGACACATCATAATTAAAATGGCAAAGGTTAACTACAAAGAGAGAATTTTAAAAACATCCAGAGAAAAGCAGTTAGTTACCTACAAGGGAGCTCCCATAAGGTTGCCACCTGATTTCTCAACAGAAATATTGCAGGCCAGAAAGGACTGGAACAAAATATTCAAAGTGATAAAAAGCAAGAACCTACAAACAATATTATTGTACCCAGCAAGACTATCATTTAGAATTGAAGGACAGATAAAGAACTTCTCAGGCAAGAAAAAGCTAAAGGAGTTCATCACCATTAAACTAATATTACAAGAAATATTAAAGGGTCTTCTAAGAAGAAGAAAAAAATCAAAAATTTAATATGGAAATAAATGCATATCTATTAACAATTACTTTAAATGGAAATGAATGAAATGATTCAATAAAAAAATATGGTGACTTAATGGATAAGAAAACGAGACTGTTACACATGCTGCCTTCAAGAGATTCACTTTGGATCAAAAGACACACACGATTGAAAGTAAAGGGATGGAAAAAGATACTTCCCCCCCAAAAAAAGTTGGGGTAACAATAGTTATACCAGACAAAATAGACTTTAAAACAAAGGCTATAGCAAGAGGCAAAGAAGGACCCAGTAACTCCACTTCTGGGTATTTATCTGAAAAGATCCAAAACACTAAATTGAAAAGACATATATATCTATATGTACACTGCAGCATTATTTACAATAGCGAAGATATGGAAACAACTAGGTGTCCATCAATAGGTAAATGGATAAAGAAGTGGTGCATAGATGCAATGAATGTGATTCAGCTAAAAAATATATATATATTTTTTTATCTGCAACATGATGGATGGACCTAAAATGTATGATAAGTAAAGTAAGTCAGAGAGAGAAACACATAAGCCAGATGATTTCACTTATATCTGGAATCTAAAAAAAACCACACACACACAGTAAACAAAGAAGCAGAACAGAAACAGACTCATAGATACCGAGAACATTCTGATGGTTGCCAATTTATAGAGGTTTGAAAGATGGGTGAAAAAGGTAAAGGGATTCGGAAGTACCAATTGGTAGTCGTAGGGCAGTACAGCATGAAGTGTAGTCGATAATATGGCAGTAACTATGTATGGCGTCGGATGAGCGCTGGATTTATCGGGTGATCATCTCGTAAGTCATATAAATGTCTAATCACTGGATTGTACACCTGAAACTAATATAATATTGCATGTCAGCTGTAATTTAAAAATAAAATAAAATGCCCTAGCTGGGTGGCCCAGTTGGTTGAAGCGTTGTCCCATACACCAAAATGTTGCCATTCAATTCCTTGTCAGGACACATACCTAGTTTGCAGGTTCTGTCCTTGTTTGGGGCCTGTTTGGGAGGCTATGGATTGATGTTTCTCTCTCACATCAATTTCTTTTTTCTCTCACTCCCTTGAATCGATAAAAACACATCCTTAGGTTAGGATTAAAACAAACATACAAACAATAATTATATAAAAAAGACCACCTACCCGATCACTGCCTGAGGCCCAGTGAATCCTTTCACCTGCACTAAAGGGCTTTGCCAGTAAGACATTTATTCATTCACCCAACCAGCATTCATAAAATGCCCACTCTGGCAAGAGAGAGACTAGCCTGAGAGCTGTGGCCAATGACAGCTGCCTGCACAAGGGGCAGGGGTGCTGTGTGCTGGGACACAGCTGGCCCCGGTGGGTCCCGTGCTCGTAGGGTTGGCAGTGAAGGCTGTGGGCCTGGGGGCGGTGTCCTGGGCTGTTGAACCCTCCCTGGGGATCCAGACATCTTCGAGGACCCAGCAGTGGGACAGGTGCCCAGGCCTTCCTAACCTCCAGTGACCAATAACCAGCACCTCAGTTGCAGCCATTAGGTTGAAGACCTAATGACATGAAGTCCAAAGAGAAGATGAGCCCCTCCCAGGCTCAGTCTTGTCAGCTTTCGCAAACTGCTGTATTGCAAAGAAATGGAGAGATAAAACATATATATTTTTTTTACTACACAAGAGGAGGAGGAAGTGAAAAAAAAAAAAGCAATACGTAATTAGAGCATCACTGATATTCTCTCTAAGCTAATGAGTAAATAAACCCTTGACAATTTTCCCCAACTGCTGTTGACAGGATAATTAGACTCTAATATCTTAATGTTAATGCTTTGGATGCATTTGGCTTTGGTTAATGAGATGTAAATATGCATTGCGTGAGGTTTGTTTGTTGAAGAGCAGCTAAGCTGTCATTGGCTGAAAGGTCAGTTTTATTTTTGTTTTTTTTTAATTTCAAAGATTTTATTTATTTATTTTTTAGAGAGAGGGGAAGGGAGAGAGGGAGAGAAATATCAATGTGTGTTTGCCTCTTATGTGCTCACTAGTGGCGACCTGTCCCACAACCCAGAGGCATGTGCCCTGACTGGAAATCAAACCAGTGACCCTTTGGTTTGCAGGCTTGCACTCAATCCACTGAGCTCCATCAGCCAGGGCACTTTTGTATTTATTTTTATTGGTATATTGCCCTATAGACAAAGGAAATAAATTTGGGGAGGACTTATTTTGTTGTTACTTGGTTTGGTGTTAAATTTTACCACCCCACCCCCATTTTTTAATTGTCTGTGGGGCAGTAAGAATAAATCTGGTACCTTAAGTGGGGCAGGAAGGAAGTCTTAAGGTGTAGAGAGTGGGGCTGAGCTCCGGGCTGCTGGAAGCTTCTCTCACCAGCCGAACATGCTGTCACATTCCTCATTTACCAACCAATGTGACTAATTCTCAGCTGTCATCGTGAGAGTAGGAGGAACTGGACCTGGGCAGGGCTCTGTCTGGAAAGGCGGATGGCTTTGGGTGAGGGCGGCAGTGAGAGGACAATGCCGGCAGCAAGCAAGCATGCGTCCTCTCAGAGCAGGCTGGGCCCAGCCGGGTAGCAGAGGGAGGGGCGTGGAGGAGTCCAATGCCCCCATCTCTCCCGCATGCAACAGCGTGGGCTCCAGGATCAGCAGAGGGGCTGGGGGAGAAAGAGTCCCAATCGCAGGGGCAGGGATCAGAGGCGGTGGCGGCAGCCAGGAGGATCCTTCTGACTCTGACGCCCTAGTCTATAAAGTGGACAAAGGCTTTTGCCTAACTTGGTGAGAAGCTCAAATAGTTCATGTTCATGGGTTACGATGATATATGTTAGTGCTGTGTGATGGGGGGGGGGGCGGCGCGGGGCATGTGTTTTTTTTTTAGAAAGGAGACCTATCGCTGCTGAGTGAGGGGGGCTCTGAATCCAGGCATTCCCTAGGTCTCAGCAAATGGGAGGAGTGCCCTGTCTGCCCCATGGCCCCCTGCCAGAAAAGTCGGGTTCCAGAGCCTGGGGCTGCGCATCTTTCCCCACAGAGCTCCTCCGCACTATCCCCTAAGCTCCAGAAGGGAGAGGACGACAGTGAGGGTGGGATCTAGTCCCGAGCCGGCACACTACCTGAACAGAACACCTCCCCCTTCTCAACCCCCGCGTGTCTCCTCCACATGACCACCTCACCACCACGCTGGTGACGCAGTGAGCAAGTCCTCGACGCCCACCGGGGGTCCTGCAGCTGCCCTCAATTCCGACACTATCTACCTGACGGTGAGGCTAAGGACTCAGTCCCACAAGCCTGCCCTCACCCTTCGCCCCCCTTTCAGGTGCCACTAGGAAGTCCGGCCTGTCACCTGTGCCTGTGAAAAATCGGTTATAAACAGGAGGTTCCCATGACATTCCCTCCCAGGTTCAATGAATTTGCTAGAGTGGTTTACAGGGCTCAGGAAAACAGCTGCCTTCCCGTTTACTCGTTTATTAGAAAAGGCTGTGGGAGACGATACAGGCAGCCACATAAAGAGATACGCAGGGTGGGCCGGGAGGGTCCTGCGTGCAGGGGCTTCTGTCCCGCGGCGTTGGCATGGGTCACCCTCCTAGCATCTGGATGTGCTCACCAACCTGGAAGCGTCCCAGACCCCACAGTATCGAGATTGTTATGGAGGTTTCATTGCACAAACGTGGTAAATTATTCATTCCATGTCCGGCCTCTCTGCCCTCTCTGGAGGATGAGGGGTGGGGTTGAAGGGTCCAAGCTTCTCATCATGTTTTCCAGGGACGGCGTCCCCCAGGGGCCATCCAGAAGCCCACCCAGAGGCCCCTCACTGGAACAAAACGCACCGCTCTTATCCAGGAAGTGCCGCGGGGGCCGGGACACTGTGCCCGACCAGAGCCGAGGCCTCTATGTGTTTTTTGTTACTTTATGTCGCCCAGCGGAGGCCTCTGCCTGCACTGCCCTCAGAGCCCTTGCCCAGCAGAAGTCCGGCTTGATGTTCACAGCACAGAGCCACCCTGGGAAGGAGCCCTCACTGGGTTGCTGTTCCCGGAGGGTCCCTGGGCAGACTGGGATGAGACTAGGCCTTTCCCAGACACACAGTTCTCTCCAACCAGGGGCAGGGACCCTTAACTTTGGCCACCCCAAAGTGCCCAGCAAACCGCACCATCCCCTGTGGCTCCGGAACAGAACCCAAAACGGCCTCAGCATTTCAGAATAGCCCGCTATGACGTTGTCCCAGATGCGGGGTGGCCTGTTACACTGAGTTACACATGATTGGTGAGGAGTAAAATACCAATGCATGTGGTTGAAGTATTTTAATATAAACTTTGTGTTGACACATCACAGATATGGAGAAAAGCACACAAATCGTTAAGTTGACAGAATTTTCGCAAACAGAGCCCAGATCAAGAAAGAGAGCATTCCCACCGTCACGGACAGTTCCCTTGTGCCCTAAGTAACCTCTCCCAGGGTAGCTACATTTCTGAATTCCAACGGCATAGGCTGGCATTCATGGTTTTCAGACTTTATATATGTGAAATCATACATCATGAACTGTTTTTCAGGAAAAATGTACATGCAGTGAAATATACAAACCTTAACTGTATGCTTGAATGATTGCCGACAAATGCAAACACCGTGAAACCCACAGCAGTACTGAGATAGAAAATCCCTCTCATCACAGGATGTTCTCTAGGGCCCCTCCCAGGCAAGCACTTTTCAACTGTTTAATCCAGTGGGTTAATCTTTTCTGGTCCACATTTTCATATTCATGAAACCACACAGTTTGCATTTTTGACTGACTCCTTTCGAATAAGCATGTCTTATGTGTGATTCATTTATGTCATTATATATATATTTATTTATTTATTTAGATTTTATAACTAACAGTTTTCCATTGTATGTCTATACCACAATTTGTTGATTAATCAGTTGGTAGATATTCATGTTGTTTCCAATTTGGGAATTGTATACTATAACAAATCACCATAAATTTGATGGCTTAAAACAACAGAAATATATTCTCTTAAGAGTTCTGAAGGCCAGTAGCATGAAATCCAGGTCTTGTAGGCCTTACTTCCACAGAAGACTGTGAGGACGGGTTCTGTCCTGCCTCGTCCTGTGGCTGGTGGTGGCCAGTGATCCTCAGTGACCCTGGTTTGGGAATGTTTCATTCCAGTCTCTGCCTGGCGTTCTCCCTGTGTTTACCTCTGTGTCCCAGGACAGCTGTCATAATGGATTTAGAGCTCACCCTAATCCAGCATGACTTCATTTTAACTTAACTAATTTCACTTTGAAGAACTTAGTTCCAAAGAGGTCCCATTCTGAGGGCTGGGGAGATAGCATTCAACCTAATACAGAACTGTTATAAACAAAGCTGCTCTAAACATTCTAGCACAAGTCATTTTGCAGACACGTTTCATTCTCTCCTGGTTTTGTACTTAGGAGTGCAGTTGCTTGGTAATAAGGGGCATCAATGTTTAACTTTACAAGAAACAAAATTTTTTCCACTGGACTCATAGGGCTTGTTGGAGTGTGGGGGTCCTCCTAGCTCCCTGAAGACCATCTGCTCTCCCATCTCTGGTCCAGCTGCTTGGTGGTGAGGTGCTGGGGGCCAGGGGGCGGGGCATACCTCCTTTCCTAGGCCCGCCCTGGGTTTAGCGCTCTCACTCTCGGCCTGGGTGACGACCTTGGCCCTCTTGTCCTTCCCTCTGTCAGAGGCACTCTCCTGAGCTCTGCTGTGGGCTGGGTCTGCCATCTCCCACAGTGGGACAGAGAGACACAGACACGGGGCAAAGTCCTCGGGGCAGAGCGGGGGCGGGCCAGTATGGGAGTAGCATGCACGAGAACCACGACGCACACACGGGGGTCAGGGGGACGGGTACCCGATCTCCATAGAGCAAGGAAAAGAAAAGGGAAACCCCGGTTACTGAAAGATGTGCACAGATGGGAAAGCGGGCAATCACGGTAGAAGAAGAGGTTACTGCATTTCATTTTTATGAAAAAAATGAAAACCACATGTTCCCGCTTTGTTAGTAGTGAATCTACCCGCTGGTCCCAGGCTCCTAACTCATGGAGCCCATTGCTCACTCCTCCCTGAGCCCCTCAACCCCTCAAAGCTGGTGGGTGAAACTACGGCTCTTGTGGCTTCGTGTTCCAAGCACTATTATCAGAAGTCAGCTGTCCTCACCCACTTTGTCCGGAGCTCGAAGTGGCATTGCCGTGGGGCGGTGTCAGCTCCCAGTCCTTGGCACCTCTGGACACACACATGGGGTGAGCAGGGTCAGGGGTGCCCTGTGTGGGAATGGAGCACCGGAGGGGAACCAGGGGTGGGCCAGAGCATCCGGGCAAGCAAGTGGCAGGAGTAACTGCAGTTTCCGGGGTGTACGCCGGGAAGCCTAGACTCCGGAAGGGGGGTTTCAGAACAAGGTGGCATTTTTCTCTACACCTAACATCTCAGATGGGTCGTGGCTCCTCAGGAAATGTGTTGAACTAAGGTGCAACTCCCCTGCCGGCCTGGCCAGCCATGAGCCTGGGTGAGTGTCTTAACACCTAGATGTGTCCGCGGGGACCGGAGGAGGGAGTGGGGGTGGTTTTCCAGCTCCTGTTCACTCCCGCACGTGCCTTCAGAGGAGCCACTGCCGGCTCAGCCTTCTTGAGGCTGTGAATGCAGCTGCTCAGCAGAGCCTGAGCAAACACGCAGAGCTGAAGGGCTCTCTGAACACTGGGCTTCACAGATACGCACCACAGGTTGTACATTTCCGGAGGACAGAGGCCGGAGGCCAGAAACGCATGTCTGTACACTGAAGCACTTTTCATTGGATCACAGAGCTGTGCCTGCGTTGCAGGTAAGAAAGCTGTGTCCTCCCTGGGCCAGCGCCCCTGGGTGGGCCCGCAGCTCACCAAGCACAGCCTGGACCCTACGGGTGCTGCCCGTGCCCTCCCCCCGACCCCGACCGTCCTGCAATGTCTGCAGTGAAGGGGCAAGCTCCACAATCCCTGGGGCCTGCCCGGGGCTCTCGGGCCAGACTCTGGGTGGTGTCTGTGGTTTGCCGTGTGTGGTTAGCATCAGCCTCCCCCAACCCTGCTGGGTTTGCGTCTCCGCTCTGTCCTCTTGTCACCAGCTGGCTCTGTGACCTCTGGCAGGCCACCTGTCCCTTGGAGGCCCCTCCTGGAGTCAGCCACACAGCTGTGCTTGGGAGGAACCCACAAGATAACACAGGTGAGAACACTTTGTTGACGGAAATGCCCTAGATGAACGCATAGAAGATGACAGCGAGAAAGGAGGAAAACGCTGTCTCTGAAAACAGTCTGAGTTCCCTCGGCAGCCGCTAACTTAGCTCAGCCCACCGGTGTGGCTACTCCCCATGACGCTGCTGCGTAAAACGCACATTCTTCCCAGCCCCCCACTGGTCCTAAGCGATGGGGGTGAAGGAAGCGTGACCCTGAGGATTTGACTTGCTCCTCTTAACCCCCCAGTGTCACTTACAGCTTCCCTCATCTTAAAGCACTTTCTGGAATAATCATGAAACTTCCCCACGGACAAAAGCTTGCAGAGATGGCAGTAGGAGAGCAGGGAGGGGTTTATGCATTGCCACTCTCCCTTGGAAATGGAAATGCAGAGTGCCATCAGACGTGTGCAGGAGACGGAGTGCAGGTGGAGCGGAGCTGGTGGGGCATCTGTCCGGTCTGGGTCTGGGAAGGCAACGATGCCTTAGGCCCCCCATGGCGCTTGCTCACCACTCACTGTCGGGGGTGAAATGAGGGCTGGAGGTTCTCATCCCCTGCAACTGCCTGAAGAGGGAACTGAATGGCTGTGCCAGGCCCAGCCGGGGGCAGGACAATGCCTGGGAGGCTGCTGTGGACACAAGCAGTGCAGTGACACCACAGGAAACTTCCAGGCCCACCCAGGGCAGCTCCTCAGGTGCCCCTCAAGCCATTGCAGGGGTGGGGGTACTCCATTCCAACCACCAGGATGGTCTCAATGAGGCCTGCAGTTTCCAGGACTCAGTGACACTGCTGCCTACTCGACTGACTGAGGGCTCCCCTGAACCCCACCCTGCCCTGCTTCCCAGGGGACAGCAAACCAGACTTGTGTCTTTCAGATCCTGAGGCCCTCCTGACCCTTCCTTCTCCGTCCTCCCCGTCCTGTGCCCAGACACACAGCCAGGCCAGCCCAGAGCACAGCATCTCCCGTTATCTGTCTCCCCATCCATTTCTCGCCTCTTCTGGGGGAGCCTTCCGGGAAGTGGCCGGGGGGCCTCCTAGTGGACCAGTCGGACCTGGATACATCTGTAGGCAGACTGCTCAGGGCTGCCCCGAAATATCCGACCTCAACTCTTCCACCCCCTGGGCAGACACTAACAGAGAATCGGTGCCCTGCTTGGGACAGTGGTGACGAGCGGGGAGGGTGCGACCACGGCCAGCATTGCTCCCAGAGCTTGGGAGCCCTCCACTGCCCTCGGACTCACTGGCAGCGTTTCAGGGCCAGGTGCCAGCTTACCTCAGCCCTGGGCAGCAGGCCCCTGGGGGCAGGTTGTGTGTGGGTGTGACACGGCACCAAACATGACCCAGGGGGAGCTGGGCTGGGTGAGAGAGTTAAATGTAGGCTGGAGCTTATAGGACAATTGTCCTTCTTTCTCTCCCTCAGCCTTCCCCACCCCTCCATGATTTGTAACTTCACCCCAATAAATTCAATAAAAATAATTTTTAAAAAACAACACAGCCCTGAGTTGCAGAAGATTACATCTCAAAGGGGTAGAGAAAGGATTTATATGGGCAAGTTTTCTACAGTAAACCCTCTAAGGAAAGGGAGGCCAGGGGCCTGCAGTCAGGCTTGGCTGAGTGGGTGGTAGACTCTTAGGGTGAAGACTTTACAGGCGGGAGCTGTAACTGGGGCTGGTTCACCCCAAGAACACAGCCTTAAGCTGTTGGGAGCTGGGCTGGTGTCGGCTCAGTCTCCTGGTGTGGGGGTGGGGGGTGAAGAAAACCACTAGTGCTGGGTCTGCTGTGCTCATAGGCCACGGGGCGGGGCCTCAGATTCCAGGAGGGAGAATGGGAGTTTTGCAGGCGGGTGGGGTCCTGAAACACACGTGTCAGGGAAATTCCGGCTAGGCAACCTGGAAAGAACAGGGCACAGGCCCCTGTCTGAAGCGCTCTCTTTACCACACTTAATTCAAATTGGCTAAGATCTCCTGAGGGTCAAAGGTTCTTTTTGAGTCTTTTGTTTTTTAATAAAGAACTTAAAATCAATATCCCAAAAAGGCAGTGTTAGAGTGGCAAAGTGGGTTCCCTTCACCTGTCTTTACTCAGAGCCAAGGAGGCACTTGAAGGCGGTGCCCTGCCCTGGGGGACAGACCTGGCGGAGGGTTGTGAGGCAGAGGCCATGCCCCAGACCCCGCTGCGGGGGGATAAGGCTGTTGTCCTGTGAAGAGCAAGGGGAGGCTGGAGCAAGTCAGGCCTGAGACCCAGTGAGCGCCGTGACTCCTGTCATCTCTGTAACAGCTGCCCTGAGCTGGGCAGTTCCTGTCTCCAATGATGACTGTCACTACAGAATCATTCTATGCCCTTCGTAGCATGAATTGTCACAGCAATCCTTCACCGAGAAGGTGGGACACATCGGCTGGTGATGAACGGCTAGTCTAGATACAGCTAGTGTTAGACCCAGGGAGAGAAAGGCACAAAGGTCACATGATGGGGCCTTTGGGTGGCTGAGAAGCCCCTGCCCCCAAACTGTGATGTTTGTGGCTTTGCTGTCACCTGTGAGAATTTCCAAGGGCTCAGGGTGCTCTGCAGTCAGCACACCTGGCATGTCTTTTCCTGAGAGGAGGCCCAGGGAAGCTGTGTGACTGACCAGTCACCCTGAGAGCTGCTGGAAAGGCCTCAGAGGGGGCAAGTCTTGCCTTTCAATTTGCAGCCTTCAGCTCATGATCTTATACAAAGGTCTAGGGCCTCTGTCTCCTCTGTAACTTGTCCTGTAAGTCACCATTGCCTCAGCAACCCTAAACTCTTGATGTCTGACTCCTCAACTCAGGAGGAAAGAGCTTTGCTGAGCCTGGGTCTCCCTGGATCACAGCCTGGAAAGTACCATCCATCCATGAAGCACTGACGTGGACGTGAAGCCTCCTCCTACTTTCTCTCACGCTTCCTTTCTCTCAGGGCGTGGCGCCCTGGCCTGCCTGTTTTCCAAACCCTAAAGCACTTGCCTTATATATACCTTACAGGTTCTGTTCAGATTTACGTTTGTCTATGATGAGGAGGCAAATCCGGTAATGTTGATTCCACCATTCCTGGTGACAGGAGTCTTCTTTCCCCCTATGGCACTCACATTCTCCTCAGTGCAACTGTGCTGTGTCCAGCTGCCCCCCAGCCCCCCATCATATTGTGTGTTATTTTTTCCTCCCATTTCTACCATCTTCTCATAGAAACCATGCCCCGTGGGTTTGACATATGGGTTTGACCGTGACACTTGTTTAGAGATGCATGTAACTAGGTAAAACTCATTTTGCTCTAAAGTATATTTTCTTTCACTGTTTTTCCTTACCACCTCTGCGGCGCTGTGTGGGAAGATTACTTTGCATTCTGTGTGCCACTCCAATGTGCCCCAGCTCTACCCTAGCTACCCGTCTCCCCGCTGGCGGGCCCCCAGGTTGCTGCTCTCCTGCGGCCATCAGAGCCAGCACCTCACTGGGCATGCCCACCTGTGTCCTGTGGGAGACTCCATGGAGTTGCTGAAGTGAGACCTAAGGCAGAACCCAGGCGACGGGTGTAAAAGCTGGAAAGGACATTGAGGGAAACTGTGAGATTGTCATTTCTGGAGGTTTGTAGGACTGACGTGGGTGTAACAGAGAGTTACTATTAGTCCCTTCCAGTATTCTCACCCCAGCACACAGAAAATAACTGCGTACTCCTTTAGCATATACATGTCCTAATATTTCCATGATCATTGTTATATTTCTGGTGAGACAGAGGCTGGATCTGACAGGCACATGCCATTGGGTCCTGATGACTATGATTTCCCGTCCTCGGCTCTCTCTCCTTGGAGGGCAGCCTTTGCATGATTCTCTCTCTCTTCCCTTGTTCTCCAAAACCTTCCCCCTCCACCCATCTGGACAGATGCTTGGTATCACTTCTTTATGAGTCCAAAATTTTATAACAGGCAGGAATGGCTATTGAGTTCTGGGTGCCCCATCCCCCCACTTTTTTCCCTCATGATCTGTACCTGAGTCAAGAAAATGGAAGCATAAGGGTCTAATTCCCTGCTCGACATGAGAATCTAGAAAAAGAAAATATCAGGAGAAAAAACACAAAGTTGATAATATTTATATAAATTATCATTTCTCTTTAATGAGCAATCATGCAGAGCAGAGGTGTGAAAGGAAAATGCCTGATTATTAGAGTTAGAGAAATCTGTATTTACTCTTTGACATGGTGTAACCTTGGGCCAGTTACTGAACCCCTCTGAACCTTTACTTTTTTATACGTAAAATGAAGATTCCTTTCCATGTTTTTAGGATTGTTGAGAAGATCAAATGAGGTAGGGTGTTTCGAGACACCCAGTGTGGGCTCAGGCGCGTGTTAGCTATTCAGTCGTTAGTCATCCCCCTGCTACACACAGCACCGGTGAAGGTCGGCACAAAGACATGCCTGATTTACAAGGTAGGACCATGGGGGGGCCATGGTCATTCTTGCAACCTGCAACGAGGACAGAGTTCTCTGAGGCCCCTGCAGCAAGTGTACAGAGACACCCAGCTTCCCACCTCCATGCGCATGAGCCCCGGGCAGCTCTGCAATGAGTAGATTGTTTTGGTGTATCTTCTGGGGAATGAGTCTGCACACGACCTCTCCGCTGGAGTCCTCCAGGTCATCCTTCTGACCCTGCTTCTCTGGCAGGGAAGTGGGGGGGCGCTTGTGCTAATATCAGGGGGCCCTGCAATTCTCTCCCGGGTCACATTAGCTGAGAGCCCGATCTGGTGCCCGAGCTAACTGGACAACACGTGACGGCGAGTGCTTCTCCATCTTCTGCAACATCATTACTCAGTGTGGCCCGAGGGGTATGGGGGAATTAATAAGTGTGTTGTTTGATTTATTTCAAAAATTAACAGATGGGAATGTGATGAGGAATGCTGACTCGGGGTGTGTTGCTTGGTGCTTCTGCGGAATGAGTGGATTTGCTAACTCGTGACTCCTAGCTGACTCTTTCAGAAATAAACCCCAGGGAATAATTCAGGGTTAAGGAGAGCTGCCTTGTCCTTCTGTGCCAGGTTTTCAGATCCCAGGGAGGCTCAGAGAGAAAGGCCATACGAGACGGAGAAGGACATGAGTCAGAAATGGCACAAAGGTCTCAGCAAACTGACCTCATCCTTTCTGGACCACCCATTCTCCTGTGCCCACACTGCAGGATGAGTACCACCGGCTCAGTCCTCAAAGCCTCTGGGGCCAGTGCTGATGTGGACGTAAGGCTGGAGGGGTGAGAGCCACCAGCTGGCATCACGACAAGATGCTACACTCCCAGGAGCAGGATAAGTAGGGATGGGCTCAGGGCAAGTGAACCTGCGAGTGGAAAGTGAAGATCAGGAAAGAACTGGAGAAAGAGCGCAGGTCAGACGCGTGTGCCAGCCAGGCAGGAAGCATCGAGTGGGCACCGCCTTGCCCTGCCCTATGCCGGGTGCAACCTGGAGTGTGGAGTGAGGTAAAGAAAAGGAGAGGAAGGAGAAGCCTCCGCACCTGGGGAGAGTGAGACCTGCCTTAGAAAATCAGCAGATTGGAGAATCAGGCAGAGGCAAGCGTGAGTCCCAGAGCACGGCACACGTGCAACCTGGGAGCCGGGCCCCTCGGTTGCCTGACCACACAACCCACTCAGCTAGGGCGGCTCAGAGTGGACTGGGTCAACAGGCCAGGCCGAGGTGGGCGCTGCAGCACCCCTAATCTTGCTGTTGGTTAGACCTTCTGAGTCGCCGGCTACCTAATGCTGAATGCTCTTTTGAAAGATATTGATGTTCTCAATGTAAGATGTAGGTGTCCTCAGAATGGATGGTTTTTATTTTATCTCCTGGCTCTATGAGGATGTGTGTGTGTGTGTGTCTGTAGGAGCTTGTGTGTGTGAGTCCATGAAAGGAAAGGTATAATGGGATTTCCACACTTCTTGATGCTTCAAAGCTTTGGTGGCTTAGCAGGGGTGGTGCTGCTGTTTCTACCCTCCACCCCATCTCCTTCTCAGAGCTGATCCTTGATTAAGTGGGTAATGGGGTCCTTATCGTCTCACCTGTCATTTGTCACTGATGTCACCTGAGAGTGCAGGATAGATACAGTAATGATACCTTTAACGACTGGTCAGGAGACCCAGATTCTCATTTCACCTTTGCTCCATCACCAGTGTAATCTTGAGAAAACACAATGCCTCCGTTCTTGGTTTTCTTTTGATTGACACAAAGGGTTTGGGGTGGAGACTGGACCATGATCAGACAGTCGCTTTAAGTTTCGACACTGTGTTGTTAAACCAAGCAGTCAGAGCACTGCAGGTCCGAGCTGTTTACTAGAAGCTGAAGTTTCAAGGTTAAAATATTTTTTAAGTGCAACCAATATTAAGAGAAATGCATTTTGGTCACAGTTTAGAGGCCTGTGGATGAACTGGAAAGTCAGCTCTGAAACCAAGACAATAAGAAGAACACGAGGACACAAAGAACTTAGCAAGCTAGTGGGTATTTGGCGCAAGGAAAGGCAGGGCCCGCTCGCGGAGCACAGCACGCGTCACCGGGTCTGTCCCGGGGCTACCGGCCATTTCCTTCCTGCAGCTCTCGGGGCTGGGACATTCAAGGGAGAGAGCGTTTTTGCATCTCTCCCTCCCCCCCCACCCCCCACTCTCTTTCTCCCGACACACACACACACACACACACACACACACACACACACACACCAGATGTGCACACCATGAGCTAACGCGTCATGCGCACACTCATTAGGAGGAAGTTTGGAAGGACGTGTATGCACTTGCACCCAGGCCTCCGCAACCTCTTCCCCGGGGCCCGCAGGACTCTGGCAGAGGGGGGAACCTGCCTTCTACACTTTGAGGATTAGGAGGCATGAGAGAATTACTGCCTCAGGTGACAAATTAGAAATTATTTTTGCTTAGAAAAATGAAAGCCTGAAGCATAAACACATCAAAAAGATTCTGTGCTGTGTTACCCCCGAGTGAAACCCCTTGGTGACTATTTAAAGCAGAGTGAAAGGACGACGCAAAATGCCACTTCAGACTGTGGGTGGACCTGTTCACAGAGAACAGGGAGGCAATGACTTAGCCCACATTTAGTCCTCATTACATCCTACAGCAAAGGGGCAGCGCTTTGGGTTCTACAGTTAGCCATCGTGACTAGCCTGATGACAAGGAGATTGTCTTCTGTGCTTTCTTCTCAGTTGTATAATTTTTAGTTTTACATTTTTTTATGTTTTTTAGATTTTATTTATTTATTTTTAGAGAGAGGGGAAGGGAGGGAGAAAGAGGGAGAGAAACATTAATGCGTGGTTGCCTCTCCTGTGTTCCCCAACCGGAGACCTGGCCCGCAACCCAGGCCCTGACTGGGAATCAAATCAGTGACCCTTTGGTTCACAGGCCAACACTCAATCCACTGAGCCCTACCAGCCAGGGCTACATTTATTTTTTATGATCCATTTCGAGTCAAATTTTGTATATGGTATGACAGAATTCATTTAAAAAATATCAATAAGCAATTGTACCAGCACCATTTGTTGAAAAGATATTCTTTCTCGACTGGATTGCCTCTGCACTTTTATAAAAAATCAGTTATTGACATACACATGGGTCTATTGTGGGCTTTCTATTTTCTCCCTGTGAATCTGTTTGTCTATATTTATGACAATACTGTACTGTTTTGATTACTGTAGTTTTATGGTAAGTTTTTAAACACTTATATTATTAAGGTACAGTTGGCACTCAATATTATAGAAACTTCAGGTGCACTAATTACACCGTGATTCAACCATTGTAAGGTATATAAATGACCACCAAGAGAGGTCTAGTAACACCTGTCACCACACAAAGTTATTACCAGGTTGTTGATTATATCCCCATGGCTTATTACTTAATAATTTCTATTTAATTAATAAATTCATTTTATTTAATTAAATCTATTGGGGTGATGTTGGTTAGTAACATTACAAAGATTTCATGTGTACAATTTTATGATACATCATCTGTATATTGTATTGTGTGCTCACCACTCAAAGTCTGACATCTTTCCATCACCATATATTTGATCCTTTTTACTTCTTTCATCCCTTCATCTTCCTTCGAAGCTCTACCTCATCTTGTAAACACCCTCTCTTTTCTGTACCTGTGAGTCTTGTTTTTTGTTTTGTTTGTTCATTTGTTGCTTTCTGTTTTATGACCCACGTATGACAGAAACCGGATGATTATTATTCTTTACCATCTGACTTATTTCATTTAGTGTAATACTCTAAAGATCCTTCTATATGACACAAATGGCAATACTTCATTTTTTACAGCTGAGTAGCATTCCATTTATGTATGTGCCACATCTTTTTTATCCGCTCACCCACTGAAGGACACGTAGGTTGCTTCCATGTCTTGGCTCCTGGAAATAATGTTTCAATGAACATAGAGGTAGATACCCAGAGGAGGGGCTGGGCCCCTCCATACTGTTTTCCATAGAGGCTGCAGCAACTGACATTCCCACCAGCAGTGTATGAGGAATCCCTTTTCAATAAATGGTATTAAGAAAATTAAAAAGCTACATGAAAAAAAAAAGAGCGAAACTAGATTGCTATTAGACATGATACATAAAATCACCCAAAATGAATTAAAAACTTGAATATAAGACTGGAATCAATAAAATACTTAGAAGAAAATATAGGCATTAAACTTATGGACATTGGCCTGGTCTCAGAGGGGGTTTTGTGAACTTTACACCAAACACAAAGGAAGTAACAGCAGAAATAAATGAATAAAACTACATCAAACCAAAAAGCATCTGCTCAGCAAAAGAAACCATTAACAAAACAAAAAGTCAAGGAAGGGCTCCAGTCAAGATGAAGGCATCGGTAAATTCAGTACTTGAATGTTCCCACAGCCGTATCAAAATTACAACTAAACTACAGAACAACCATCATTCAGAACCACCTGACATCTAGCTGAATGGAAGTCCTACAAAAAGGATATAAAGGAGAAGCCACATTGAGATGTGTTGAAGCTATGGAGAAGCAGAACATGATGGTCCCATACAGACGTGTGCTGGAAAAAAGTCTGAAGGGGCATCTTGGCTGTGGATGTGACCCCTGAGGATCCAGGTGTCCCAGCCCCACACATGGCCCACAAGCCCACAGTTCCAGTGCCATGCAGAGAAGTCTTCATGACTCCTGGCTGTAAAAACCAGCGGAGATTGTGGCTAAGTGAGGCTGAGTACAGCTGGAGCCCCCAGCAACCTTTGCAAAGGGCCTCTGCATGGACTTACTTGGACTCACTTATTCTGCGCTCCAGTGCTGGGGCAGCAGCTCAGAGGTCAATTCAGTTTTTCAGGGAAAACTGAATTGTCTGGTTCAGGCCTAGAGCTGCAGGTGCAACTATTTCCCAGACATGGCTTCTGGCAAAGGCCATTGTTCCTTTTCTGAGCCCTCCCTCCACAGAGCTGGGAGGCAGGTGCCATATCTGAGTCTCCATTGTCCTGGATAACATAATTTTCCATACCTTGGTGATTCCCTCAGACCCCACTCCACCCAGCTTGGGTGGGCCCATCCAAGCCTTTTCCAGTGGTCTTTCCATACAAATAATATCTCTTGGCTCATGCTTTATACTTCCCTAAAATCTCTCGATCAGGCTTTATCTGACCTCGGTGTGCCCCGTACCCCCTGATAAGTGGCCCAGGCTAGGCACTAGTGGCAGCCAGAAATGGTTCTCAGTGTGGCTTCTCCTGGGCACCTCCAAACCCCACACAAGGAGTAGCCATACAGGACATAAGTGGCACTGACATTGGGCTGTACCTCCTGAGAGGCCTCAGGGTCAGCACTCAAAGTGGACGGATTCATATCATGTTGAAGTACAAACCAACCACCTCTATAAGTGATACATTCAAGGGGTGGACTCAGTGGGCAACAAAGACCCACTGAAATAAATCCTTTCTCTGTGGGATCATCTGCTGCATAGCTGAACTTCCTCTGTGGTCCCAGATTGTCCTCACAGCTAGTTCATGAAGCCAATCATCCTGGGGGTAAATCCCTTTCATTGAAGTGCTGACAGTAATCAAGGCTCAACAACAGAAAGTTGTACACAGCCCACATGGAGTGTGCACTTGAAGGGCTCAGCTTGGGTGATTAGGGAGGATGTGCCCGTGGACCCTACAGAATACCTACTACATAAGGCCACTCTACCAAATGTGGGAGATGTAGCAGCTCTGCCTAATACACAGAAACAAACACATGGAACCAGTCAATATTAGAAGATGAAGAAACATGTCCCAAATGAGAGAATAGAACAAAACTCGAAAGAGAAAAAAAGAATAAAACGAAGTGGAGACAAGCAATCTACCAGATGCAGAGTTCAAAACATGGGATTGAAGGATGGTAAGAGTGGATGAACTTAGAACTTCATCAGAGAGATAGGAAATAAAATTGGAGATAGAAAACATTAAAAAGAACCAGTCAGAAATGAACACATTAACTGAAATGAAGAACACAGGGAATCAACAGCAGAATAGATGAAACACAGGATCAGATCAGCAATTTAGAAGATAAGGAAGCAGAAAACACCCAATTAGAACAGAAATAAGACAAAAGAACCAAAAAAAAAAATGAGGATAGTGTAAAGAGCCTTTGGAATAACATCAAGCATCCCAACATTCTCATCATGCAGGTTTTAAATGGAGAAGAGAGAGAAGAAGGAATTCAAAATCTTTGTGAAAAAATGATGATGGAAAACTTTGCTAATTTGGTGAACAAAATAGACGTAAAAGCCCAGGAAGTGCAGAGAGTCTCAAAAAAGATGGACCCAAAGAGGCCCACACTGAGACACATCATAATTAAAATGCAAAAGTTTAAAGACAAATAGAATCTTAAAAGCAGCAAAAGAAAAGCAGTTAGTTACCTATGAGGAAGCTTACATAAGAGTTTCAGCTGATTTCTGAACAGAAACTTTGCAAGCCAGAAGGGATTGACATGAAATATTCAAAGTGATAAAAAGCAAAGACCTACCCAGCAATGCTATCATTTAGAATTAAGGAACAGATAAAGAGTTTCCCTGACAAAAATGAGCTAAGGAGTTCATCACCATCAAACCAGTATTACAAGAAATGTTATAGGGTCTTTTTAAAAGGGAAATGTGGGTATATATGTACCTACACACATATATATACATATATAAAACACATTTTATATATTATGTATTACATATAGAATACAATGGCAATAAATACACATCTATTGGTAATTACTTAAAATGCCAATTTATTAAATCCTCCAATAAAAAGACATATGGGGGCTGAATGGATAATAAAACAAGATCCTCACATATACTGTCTATATGAAACTCACTTCAGATCAGAAGACAAACCTAGACTGAAAGTAAAGGGATGGAAAAAGATAGTTCATGATTATGAAAACCAAACAAAAAAAAAATCTTGTGTAGCAATACTTATACCAGACAACAGGAACTTTTAAAGAAAGGCTTTCCAACAAGAGACAAAGAAGAACCTAGCAATTCCACTTTGGGGTATTTATGTGAAGAAACCCAAAACACTAAATTGAAAAGACATATACATCTATATGCTTATTGCAGAATTACTTAAAATAGCCAAGATATGGAAGCAACCTATGTGTCTATCAATAGAGGAATGTATAAAGAAGAAATGATGCATATATACAATGGAATGTGACTCAGCTATAAAAAAGAATAAAAATCTTACCATCAGCATCAACATGGAGAGACCTGGAGGGTATTGTGTGAGTAAAACATGTCAGACAGAGGAAGACAAATGCCATATGATTAGACTTATATATGGAATCCAAAAAACAAAACAAAACAAACAGAACAGAAATAATTCATAGATACAGAAATTATTTTGATGGTTTCCAGATGGGATGTGGTTAGAGGGATGAGTGAAAAAGGTGAAGGGATTAAGAAGTACAAAGTGTTAGTTACAGAATTGTCATGGGGTGTAAGTACAGCATAGGGAACATAGTCTGTAATATTATAATAGCTATGTATGGTGTTGGGGAGTACTATATTTATTGGGATACTCACTCAGTAAGTTATTTAATATCTAATCACTAAGTTGTACACCTGAAACTAATATAATGGCATATGTCAACTGTAATTAAAAAATATTTAAAGTGAAAAAAGGTAAACAATCAAAAGGTAGAAGGTATTTGCAAGCAATATCTCCAATTGGGGCTAATATCCAAAATATGTAAAGAACTCATACTCAACAACAACTACAACAACAAATTAATTTAATTAAACTGTATTTTCACATTGTATTCAGACTGTATCTATTCAACCATTTATTTATACCAGTATGGGCTTATGGGTATTTATATTTTGGGTTATAATCTAATACCGCTTTATTTATTTTGTGGCCCAATTTTGCTACAGTCTTTGCCATTGTGTGTATTTTCTTTTGGTCCTCCAATCCTTTGACACACCCCCACTGATGTCAGCTTATTGTTGCTCTTGCATATTGTTAGCACTTCCTATTTTCTGCCATCACAAGATGCTCTGAGCTTCTGTTGTCTGTTTCTTGCCCAGTCAGAATCAACCATTTCTTCAGAGAGCCCTGGTTCCTTTTATTTGATAACAATGTTAGGAACCAAGATCTGAGTGCTGAGAACAATTGATTTTTATATAATGAATTTGTATCCTAAAAACTTGCTGAACATATTTATTATTTCTACCATGTGGTTTTGCTTTTTTTCTTTGTAGTTTCTTTTTTATCTTAGATAAGCATGTCATTTGTAAAAAAAAATAGTTTTATTTAGTCCTTGTTCAATCTGGATGTCTTTTATTTAATTTTCTTGCTTATTTGTTTAGAAGTTTCACTGTTGAATATGAAGGACCCTGTGTCCTTTTCTTGTTACTAATTTTGGAGGAGGGGTATTGACCCTCCCCTAGTAAGTGTGACATTAACTGTAGGCTTTTCACGGATTCCTTTATCAGGTTATAGCTGACAGTTTTTATTACGAATAGATGTTGGATTTTGTCAACTTTTTCCATATGAGTGGAGGTAATCACATGATTTATTTTAGTTTGTTAATACGATAAATTAAACTGATTGAATTTCTAACGTATTTTGACACTAACCAACTACTAGTTCGAGGCTGGGTCCTTCACAAGACTGTCCTCTACTTCAACCACACTTTGGCTTCCCTTGGCCACCTGCCCTTCTACCCAACTGGTTTCAGAGCCACAGGGTTCCCACAACCTTCCTCAAGTTTAAGAATTCAGTATAATCACTCATAAACTCAGAAAAGCACTGTCATTATGGTTGTAATTTTATTATAAAGCAGGGGTCACTAACCTCCAGACTGCAGACCAGGACTGGCCTGGGCCTGGTCCGGAACCGGGCCTCACAGCAAGAGGTGAGCTTGAATGCAATGCACTTAAATTATCCTGAAACCATGCCCCCACCCCTGGTCCGTGGAAAAATTGTCTTCCACAAAACCAGTCCCTAGTGCCGAAGAGGCTGGGGGCCACTGTTACAAAGGATAAAACCAAGGCCAGCCAAAAGGAGAGACTCATAGAGTGAGGCCTGAGAGGGCAAGAATGCAGCGCTCCCAGCCTCTCTCGGTTTGGAATCAGGCCACCTGTTTATTTATTTGTTTTGAATCCTCACCCAAGGATTTCTTTTTAATGATATGAGAGAGAGAGAGAGACAGACAGACAGACAGACAGACATCAATCTGTTACCTCCCACACCAGCCCTGAGCAGGGATCAAACCCACAACCTAGGTATGTGCCCTGACCGGAAATGAACCCCCAACCCCATTAGTGTTTTGGTGGTTTTGTTCTGTGGGATAATGCTCCAACCAAATGAGCCAACCATCCAGGGCTACTTAAAAGTTTTCAAGAGATATTTCTGTTCTTTCTTTCTTTTTTGTTTTTTAATAGTTCATTTTTATTGTATTTTTTCCTATTACCATTTATCCCCTGTACACTCTACCACCTCCACCTACCCCCACACCCACAATCACCACACTGTTGTCTGAGCCATGAGTTCTTTTTCTTTTTCGCTCGATCCCTCTACCTCCCAAACCCCTTTCCCAGAGCCATCAGCCTGGTCTCTATCTACGGGTCTGTCTCCGTTTTGCTTGTTAGTTCAGTTTGTTCTTTATATCCCATATATGAGTGAAATCATACAGTGTTTGTCTTTCTCTGACTGGCTTATTTCACTTAGCATAATGTTCCCCAGGTCGATCCATGCTGTCACAAAGGGGATGTTTTTCTTTTTTTACAGTTGAGTAGTATTCCATTGTGTAAATGTACCATGACTGTTTTATCCACTCATCTACTGATGGACACTTGGGCTGCCTCTATATCTTGGTGACTGTAAATCGTGCTTCAATGAACATAGGGATGCTCATATTCTTTTGAATTAGTGTTTTGGATTCCTTCGGATAAATTCCCAGAAGTGGAGCTGCTAGGTAATAAGGTAGTTCCATTTTTCATTTTTTGAGGTAACTCCATACTGCTTTCCACAATGACTACACCAAGCTGCATCCCCACCCACAGTGCAGAGGGGTCTAACTTTCTTAACTAGAAAAAAGCAACAACAAAACCCAAAGTGTGTAGAAGAAAGGAAATAATAAAGACCGGAGCAGAAATAAATGAAATTGAGCCTAAACCAAAATACAAAAATCAAAGAATCCAAGAGCTGGTTCCTTGAAAAGAAAAACAAGATTGACAAACCTTTAACAAGACTGATGAAGAAAAAAAGATGACCCAAATAAAGAAAAGTCAGAAATGAAAGGGGGGAAGTAACAACGGACACCAAAGAAATACAAAGGACTGTAAGAAAATATTACAAACATCTATATGCCAACAAACTGGACAGCCTGGAAGAAATGGATAAATACTTAGAAACACACAATCTTCCAAACCTAAATCAGAAAGAATCAGAGAACCTGAATAGAGAGATTACAACTAGTGAAATTGAAGCTGTTATTGATTTCTAATATAATTCCATCATGGCCAGACAACATGTTTTGTGTATAACTTTAATTCTTTTAAATTTGAATTCTTTGACCATAATATGATCTAATCTTTGAAAATGTTCTGGGTGCAGGTAAAACAATGCTTACTGCAGGGTTTTGGGTGTGATAGTCAATAAACGTCAATTAGGTCAATTTGGTTGATAGCATTTTTCAACTTCATATCCTCACTGATTTTCTCTATACTTATTCTGTGAAATATTGAAGGAAGGATGTTACTGTGATTAAACTTGTGGATTGTTTTTAATTTCTTCTTGCAGCTCTTTTGCTTCAAAGTTTTGAACATTTATTATTAGGTATAAAAAAGACAGGATGGCTCTGTGTTCTTGCTGAACTGATTATTATAGAATAACCTTCTGTCCTGGTAATATCCTTTGTTCTGAAATCTATCAACCCTTTGTCTGTTCTTAATATGATGACTGCAGCCTTCTTTTGACGAGTACCAGCACAGTTGATCTTTCTCCACTCTTTTACCTTTAACTTATTTGTGTCTTTATTTTTTAAATGGTTTTCTGGTAGGCAGCATGTAAACAGAGCTTGATATTTTTATTAAATTTGGCAATCTCTGTTAGGGGTATTTATCTATTTACTTATCCACAAGGCCAACAAGTATAATTTTTATTCTGTGTGGGAGTATTTCCTTTAATTTTTCTTGTAATGTAAGTCAGTGATTCAGTTGAATTATTTCAGCTTTCTTATGGTTAAAAAAAGTTGTTTTGCCTTGTTTTGCAAAGATATTTTTACTGACAAAGCTGACTTTTTAGTATTTTTAACATGTTGATCTACTATTTTCTCATTTGCTTTTTTTGTGGCTAGAAATCTGCTGATTCTCTCTCTGTTACATTATATACAAAGAGTCCTTTTGCAGCTGCTTTTAACATTTTGTCAATATGATTATGATGCACCTTGGTGCAGTTTTATTTTTGTTCTGCTTGGACTTTGCTGACCTAGAATTGTGACTTAGAAGTATTCACCAGCTTTGAAAAATAATTGTCATTATTTCTCTGAATATTTTTATGTTCCCCTCCTGTATATAATTTATATAATTATATATCTATGTCTATATATCTATATAAATTTCTTTTCTGATTTATCTTGAATAGTTTCTTCGTGCTTACTAAATTTTTTTCTGTGATACCTATGTGCTATTATTTACAATCCAACATATTTTTCATTTTATACAATTTTGTTTTTATGTCTAAATGTTTGATTTGGGTATTTCTTATATCTTTTATGTGCTTACATTGGAATATAGATGTACTAATCATTTCAATGTTCGTGCTTACTAATTCTAATATCTATGCCAATTTTAAGTTAATTTCAATAGATTTTTCTCACGGATCATATATTCCTGCTTTGTAGACCACACAGATTTTTATTTGATGCTAGGCATTTTAATTTTACCTTGTTAGGTGCTGGATGATCTTTACATTCCTATAAATATTATTGGGCATTCTGGGATTCTGTTCTGTTACTTGGAATCAATGTGGTTCTTTGGGTTTTACTTTAATTGTTCCATAGGCTGGAATAAAGCACTGTTCAGCCTAGGGGGCGGTTATTTTCTGTTGCAGGATGAGACCTTTCTGTGTTCTACAGACAATGTACCACATATAATGAGATTTTCCAACCTGGCTGGTGGAAGCAGTCACTAGCTGCGTTTTGTGGGCCTGCTGGGCACTGTTACCTCTAATCCTCTTGGATAGGTGTTCCCTGGCCTTGGGTGGTTTTCTTACACCTGTGCACCAATTAGTGCTCAATCACCAGATTTTATTTTTCATACTAAGGTGCATAAGGACAATCTCCTGGAAGGACTTTGACTTGCTCTTTCCAAAGCCAGAGGCAAATGCATTGGTGCTCCATCCGCCAGCTGCTGTAACGCAGGTACTTGAGAAGAACTGGTGCAGTGATATGAGCGGTGTGTATCCTTCCTCCTGTAGGTGACTAGACCAGAGGACAGAGTGTTAAATCCCAACTTCAACCATAGGACTTTTCCTGACTGAGGTACGTGACTTATGCCCCTCTGTGCTGAACTGGTTCCAGCTGAGATCAGTCTTCCAAGGAGGAAAAGGGGTCTCCTGTGACTTAGTAATCTGAGAGTCTAGTAGAGTTTTTCTTTATAGATTCCCTTTTCCATTAAAGCAGTAAGTTATTCCCTGAATAAATAAAATTAATTTCTTAATATCTCACCTGCTTCTCTTGTATTTACCTTTCTAGCCTTAAAGGATGGACCAGGACTATCCATACAATGTTGAATAAGAAGAGGTGAAGGAGTACGTTTTTGCTTTATTCCCAGTTAAGCAGGATGTTAGATGTAGGCTTTTAATTGTTTGCTTGTTTGCGTTACACTTTATCAATTTGAGAAAGATCCCTTCTACTCATAGTTACCTTAGAGTTTTCTTCATTAGTAAATATGGAAATTTGTAAAATTCTTTTCTTTTTCTTCCATTAAGATGAGCATATTTCTTCTTTACTTGGTTAGTGTGGTGAATTATATTGATTGATTAACAAATGTTAGTCCATGCTTACATTGCTTAATTAAACCTAAACCTAATATAATGTATTATATTTCTTTGTATAGTTGCTTATATTGTTTGCTGTATTCCATCTGATAATATTTGTTAGAGACAACAGTGTCCATTTTAGGAAGATCTATTTCTGTAGTTTTTAAATATTAACTTTATTTGGTTGTGATATTTTAATGCTGGCTTTATATAATTGGGGAAAGGGTTTTCCTTTTCCAATCTAAGAAATAATTTGAGTAACATTAGTATTATTTCATAGTTAAATTTTAATAATATTAATCAGTGAGTTTATCTGAGCCTAAAGTTTTATTTGTGGGAAACCTTTTTATTACAAATTTAATTACTTTAATACGTGCACACAGGGTTATTCACGTTTTATATTTTGTCTTGATTCATTCTTGGTAATTTATGTCCTTCCCAAAATTCATCTATTTCATTTAAATTGCCAAACATTTTCACATGAATTTTATAATAAATTATAATGATGATGCTGATGATAGTGGTGTCTATAAGATCTGGAGTATTTCCACTTTTATCTTCTTTTCCTCTTTTATACTTACTTTTGGTTTATTTTATCTTTTTTCAGCTTAGAAATTTAATTGAATTTTAGGTCTTTCTTCTTTTCTAATATAATAAGCATATAAAGCTATAAAGTTCTGTTTAACAATATTTTAATTTCATAGTACAGATTTCTATATGTTGTGTTCTTGTTTTATTCAGTTTAATATATTTCCTAGTTACACATGTTGGTTTTTTTTCCCTTGACTCATGAGTTACACAGGTTAATGTCTCACTTTTATATGTTTGTATATTTTGAGATATGTTTTTGTTAATTGTAATTTAATCCTCTTGCTGTCGACAAATATTTCCAGTAAGATTTATTTTATTTTTAGATTTAGGGCCTGACAAATGGTCTATCAAATTGAATATTCCCCATGCACTTGAATGAAATGTATTTTTGCAATTGTTAAGTGCAGTGTTTTATAAATTTCAATTAGATTACATTGATTGATAGTGTGGTGGAAATCATCCATGTACTTATTGATTTTCTGTCTACTTTTTCCATGACTGAGAGAGGAACACTGAAATTTCTAATAACAATTACGTATTTGGAAAAGAAAGTAATGCTTGGAAAAACAGAAAGCAGCAGGAAAGGGGAGACCAAACAGGAGGTGGTGTGGTTCCATCAGAGAAGCCGTAGGCGGCAGTGCCCAGGAGCTGAGCAGGGTGGCTGGGCACATTGTGGAGCCTCTATTTTCAGGATGACCAGGAGTTTGGAGTCAACTCACTGGCGGTAACACACACAGTTGTCGATACACCTTTTCTGTCCTATTTGTGCTTCCATTAATCTATTTTAGGATACCTACCTATTTAAAATACTGTCTTCTTGAGGAATTTACCATCTTTATGAATTGTCCCTCTCCTTCCCATAATATTTTTTGTCCTGAAGTCCACTCTGCCTAATATCAATATTTCTACTGCTTTGTTTTACAGTTAATGTTTGCACAACATATAATTTGCCTCACATTTATTTTTTAATTTCTCTGTGTATTTATATTTAATGTGCATCTTCTCTAGACAGCATATATTTAGATCCTGTTTTTTCATTCAGTGTGAAAACCATTGTCTTTCATTGGTATTTAATCACTAATACTCTATATGAGTATTATTTTAAGTTTATGTATCCCACATTGCTAATTTTTCTCTTGTTACTTTTTCCTTTCTTTTTTTCTGGATTTTTCTTAAATTTTTATTTTAAATTAGTTTAGACATAAAGAGCTTTCACGAAGATAATATAAATGGATTCCATGAATTCCTCACATAGCTTTTGGTCATGTTAATATCTCACATGGTATGCTTATCAAACTTAAGACATTAACACTGTACATTATCACTAACTAAACTACAGATTTTGTTCGTATTTCCCCATATCCACCAATGTCCTTTCTCTGTTCCAGAATTTGATCTCGAATCTCACATTGCTTTTAGTTGTAATTCATCTTTAATTTCCTCCAATGTGTGATTGTTACTCCATATTTGCTTTTCTTTCATACCCTTAACACTTTTGAAGAGTAACAGTCAGGTGACTTGTGGAATATCTTCCAGTTTGGATTTATCTGATTTTCCTCTCAGTGTTGGGTGGAGGTAATAGATTATCACTGTTATTATTATTTATCGATTTTTGAGAAGCACGTCACAAAGACGACATGCCCTTTGGGGGCAAGGGCTCAGGGAATACTCAACACTGTGATGCCCCTTCCCTGATCACGTTAGTCTTGGTTATGGCGATGTCTGCCAGGTTTCTCCGCTGTACAATCACTATTTTTCCTTTATAAATAAGCAATATTTTGAGAGAAAATTTCAGTACTTTGCAAATACTAATTTCTCCATAATCTTTTACCAACCAGTGTCAACATCCATTGGCTAATTTGGCTTTCAGCCATTATTCCTGTGATGTTCTAATAACAATGTCCATTTTCTTCATTCCGTTTTACATTTATTGATGTTAATTATTTTGTAAGAAAGATTTTCCCTTCTCCCACATTTATTTAGGGTTTTCTTTTAGGTGTCTTTACGTTATTCACTTTTAGATTAATTATCTTATGATCTCGGAACATAACTTTTTCATGATTTTATTCGTTTAAAGTATGTTATGAATTGTTTTATACTTAAAAATAAATCACGATCTATCTTGGTGAACGCATGTGTAAAAAGACAGTGTATTTTACTGTTGTTGGACTGAGGAGTCCACAGACTAATCTAGGTCATGTTGGTTGATGGTGGGGTTCAGAAGACCTGTGCACCCCCTTACTGATATTCTGCCTCGTGGTTCTACCAATGACTGAGAGATGAATGAGGTCTCCAGACATAGTCGTGAAAATACCTGTACTTCTTTGCTATTCTATAACCTTCTGTATTTTGAAGCTCTGCTATTAAATGTATACACATTTAGCATTCGAGACTTCTTGGGGAATTGACCTCTTCATTATTATGTAATGTCCCTGAGAATACACATTTCTTTTTCTAAAGACCATGTCATCTGATGTTCATGTAGCTACTCAAACTTTCTTTTAATTAAGGATTTATGATAAATATTTTAAAGCCATTTAATTTTAACCTGTCTCTGTCTTTATATTTAAATCCATTTCTGATAGACAGTAGTTAGTTGGGTCTTGCACTATTTATTTTTTAATCCAATCTATCTTCTGACTTTTAACTGCTATGTTTAGGCCATTCAATTTAATGTAATTATTGATATGGTTGTATTAAAATCTTTTTTTAATCCTCACCCAAGAATATGTTTTCATTGGTTTTAGAGAGGAAAGGAGCAGGGGAGAGAGAGAGAGAGGGAGAGAGAGACATCGAAGTGAGACAGAAACATCGATAGGTTGCTTCTCATATGCACCCCAGCTGGGGAAAGAACCTGCAACCCAGGTATGTGCCCTGACCAGGAACCAAGTTGGAAATTTTTGGTACTTGGAATAGCAAATGCTCCAACCAACTGACCCACACAGCCAGGGCTAAAATCTTTCATCTTGCTAGCTGGTTTCTACTTGTTGCTTTTTCCTTTTCCACTTTCTCTTAGATTATTTGAGTCGTTTTTTTTTGTTTTGTTTTTGTTTTAACAATTTCAGTTTCTCTATTGATTTGTACTTATACCATGTCTGAGCACAGTCATGCACCATTTTGTGATGGAACTAAATTCTGAGAAATGTGTGATTTGGTGATTTCCTCATTGTGTGAACATCATGGACTGTACTTACAAAAATCTAGACTGTGTAGTATACTACACACCTAGGCTATATGGCATACCACTATCATATACACAGCCTGTCATTGGCTGGAGTGTTATGTGGTTCATGAGTGTATATGTACATGTATAATATACATAACATGTATATGTATATACAATACATAATCTACATATATGCTATATGTCTGTATTATGTGTGTACATCACACATGTACACATATGACAAAAATATATGCATGTATACAAATTTATGCATATATAGCTTTTACTGGTTGCCTCAGGTTAATACATCTTTAATTAATCAGAGTACTTCATTAAAAAATGTGCGACTTCACACACAGTGCAAGGGCCTACAAAAATTTATTCCTAATGTCTCACTCCATCCTTTCTGTCACTGTTTTCATACATAATACTTTTACATAATCTATAGAAACACATTCCATTGCTAATAGTTATTCTTAGGTATTGTTAGAACAATTAAAGTAGAAAAATAAATCTAAATTGCCTTCGTCTATTTTGTTTTCTGTGTTCTTTATTTCTTGTATAAGATCTGAGTTTTTGATATATTTCCTGCATCTGGAAAATTGTCTAACTTTCCTTGTACACTAAATCTACTGCAAATAAATTGTTTCTTTTTA
Source organism: Mormoops blainvillei (assembly GCA_004026545.1). Lineage (NCBI taxonomy): Eukaryota > Metazoa > Chordata > Mammalia > Chiroptera > Mormoopidae > Mormoops > Mormoops blainvillei. The sequence continues at coordinate 19,068 of PVJD01007059.1, read as the reverse complement.
ATTTTTGTCTGCAAAAGTTCTTATCTATCCCTCATTGCTGAAATATGTTTTCGCTAGATATATGCATTGGCAGAATATATTTTTTCTTTTAGGCCTTTAAGATGTCACTCCATTGTCTTCCCATATGCATTATTTCTGAAGAGAAGTCATTGTAATTATCATATTTGCGGCTTTGTAGATCATGTGTTCTCTTACCCTTTCCTGGCTTCCCTTAAGATTTCTCTTTGTCTTTTTTTCCCAAAAGATTGATATGATGTGCTTAGAGGTATGTGTTACTTTTTGTTTGCTTGCGCTTTTGTATTCATCTTGCACATGTTTCTGAAATTCTTCAATGTGTGATTTGGTATCTGTCATTAATTTGAGAAATTTATCAGCTATTATTTCTTTAAATATTTCCTCTGTTCTATTAACTCTTTTCTATATGGGATTTCAATTACACAGACATTAGGGTTTTTTTTTTAATATTGTTCCACATCTAATTAATATTTGCCCTCCTCCAACTCTTTTTCCTCTTTTTGTTTCAGTTTGTGTAAGTTTTATTGATCTATCTTCATATCCTCTGGTCCTTACATCAGATGATTTTGTTAAAAGTATTCTTCATCTTTGTTATTTATTTTTTATTTCTAGCACTTTTATCATTTCTTATAGATTCTATTTATTGAAATTACCCACCTGATTTCCATGTTCTCCATCTTTTTGATAAATTTTTATTGTATTAATTATAGCCATTCTAATTCCCTGTTTGGTAGTACTGGTAAAATCTGGACATCTTGTTTTGCACAGTAGATATTAATAGAAAACAGCTTTTGGACCTGAAAGTAGGCCCACCTTTTTGTCTACTAGGCAAAAGTTTGAGTGTCTCTAATAATGTGCTGGGCTGGATTTGAAGTTTGTTGTTGCTATGGTTACCCTCAGGGCACTATAGCACTTCAAATTCTTTTAGCAAACCTAATGTTTAGGGTGAAGATTAGTCTGGATTATTTTCTAGTACCTGCCGCAACCTCAACTTTAAGCATTCTTTTCTCACTCAGCCACAGAGAGGATCTGCTTCTTGTGAGTTTCTGGTGGTCCACGCTTCTGATCCCGCCCGATGGAGTGTCCGGGGAGTGAAATGGAATGCAGTTGATCTGACAAAGCCAGTCTCAGCTGTGGGTGGGCGCTATGTCTCTAGGTCTCGGACGCGCAGCACCTTCAAGGGTGTGGTGCTCCTGCTCCTCCCTTGGTGAAGTTCTGAATCTGCCACACATTTCTGCCTCTCTCTCAGGGCTGATTTGTTTTTTTCTCTTCCTTTCCTCCAGTTGCAATGAGAATTTACCAGTGCCATAGGGCTGGTAGTGTTTTTTGCCCTTCCCCTGAAATATATTTTTTCAAGTTTATTTAGACATAATTACTATAATATCACATTGGATAAGGTTAAGGAATACAATGTGATGCCCTAATGTACATAAATTACAAAATAATTACCACAGAAGGGATGGTTACAACCTCTCTCGCCTCACAAAATTGCTTTTTGTATGTGTGTTGTAAGAACATTTAAGATTTATTCTCTTAGCAACTTTTAATTATATAACACCGTATTGTCACCTGTAATCATGGTGCTGTGTATCAGATCCGCAGATCTTATTTTATAAGCTGGAAGTTTGTAACCTGTGAACAACACCCGCCCATTTACCCTGACCCCCAGGCTCTGACAACCACCACTTTATTCTTTGTTTCCATGGATTTGGCTTTTTCAGAATCCAAATATAAATGATATCACGCAGCATTTACATTTGTTGGCCTGACTGTCTTCACTCAGCATCATGCCATCAAGTCCTATCCGTGCTGTTGCAAATGCAAGCTTTCCTTTTTTAACATGTGGAATAATATCCTATATAAATAAAATATCCTGCATATACAATATCCATTTTTACCCATTTATCCATAGATGAACACTTACGTTGCTTCCACACCTTGCCTGTTTTGAATAATGCTGTAGTGAACACGGGGCGCAGATAGCTCTTCCAGACACTGATTTCTTTTTCTTTGTATGTTTACCCAGAAGTTGGATTACTAGATCATACGGTAATTCTAGTTTTAATCTTTTTTGAGGAATCACTCTATTGTTTTCCACAGTGACTGTACCAATTTACTTTCCTACCAATAGTGCACAAGAATTCCTTTTTTCCACATTCTTGCGGACTACTTGTTGTGTCCTTTTTTTTTAATCATAGACATTCTAATAGGCATGAAGTGATTTCTCATTATAGTTTTAATTTGCATTTCCTTGATGATTACTGATGTTTAAGATCTTTCATGTAGCTGTTATCCATTTCTATGTCTTCTTTTAAAAAGTGTTTAACTTCCCCTGCCTATTTTTTAAAATAAAATTGTTTGTTTAATTGTTTGTTTATTGTTGAGTTATATGAATTCCTTATATTTTTGGATCTTAACCTCTTATCAGAACAGTGATTTTCAAATATTTTCTTCAATTCCATCAGAATAACATTAGAAACACTGGAAAATTCACAAATATATAGAAACTATACAACATACTTCTAAACAACTAATGGATAAATAATCAAAAACAAATTAAAAAAAAATTTAAACAAAAGTGGAAACATAGCATACCTGAAATCCATACAATGCAGCAAAAGCAGTTTTAAAAGGAAAGTTTGTAGTGACAAATGCCTACATGAAGAAAAGAATCTCAAATTGATAACCCAACTTCATACCTCAATGAACTAAAAATAGAATAAACTAACCCCAGAATTAGTAGAAGAAAGGAAATAACAAAGATCAGAGCAGAAATAAATAGGAGACTAAAAATTAAAACAATGGAAAATACGAACAAAACTAAACATTGTTACTTAAACATAAAAACCATAGATAAACCTTTATTTACATTTAAACAATTTAAAAAGAGAGAAAACACTCAAATAAATAATATCAGAAATAAAAGCAGAAACATTACAACTGATACCACAGGAGCAATGAGGATCATGATACAGATTAAGGCTTTTGTGTCACAGAGGAAAATTCGTGGAAGAATTTGGGTGGAGTCTCTCCCCTTCACAGAGTGGCAGGGCAGCTGTTCCATACCCCAAGTTGTCCCTCTAAGGGAGACTATGTCAAGATTCTTTCAACAGATTTTTCATTAGTGCCTAATGGGTTTCATGGGGAAAGAACCCATAAAAAAGTTTTTATTTTCCCCAGATCTGCAGTCCCCAAGGCCTCCCCCTCTCTTGCCAGAGCACGTGTGGCTGAGCGCAATTCAGCAACAACTCCCGGCTGACCCTCCATGTCTTGGCCAAGTTGGGCTCATGCCACGGCTTGTTCCTAACTGCGGGAGCCTGTTTCTCTCTAAACCCTGAGCAAGCTGGTTGCCTTGCAACCTCATAATTGCAGTGTGGTCAAGAAATGCGTGACCTTGTTTTTTTTTATCTGGATTTTTCCATTTTATGTTTGGGAGCAATCGTCTTTCCAACATTCTAAATTTGCAGTTAGAAAATGGAAAGTCTCTGCATTCTTTTGGGGAATCCATCAGTATCCTTTTCTGTTCCTGAATCATCTTATTAGCTCTACTCATATTTCTTTAATGGCTGCCTTTGTACATAAAATTTATTTTTCAAACTTAGCAATCTACCTTCTCATAAACGAATCTAAGTAAAATTTTAGAACCTTATGATATTGTTTCCATTTTCCCCTCATGTTTTTTTATTATTGCTTCTCAAGGTTTTTGTGCATATACCATAAATCTCAGATGCATTGCTGGTATTTTGGCTATAAACACTTTATTTTTTGTTAATTTTTTAAAGTAAAAGTATGCTCAATATATATTTCTTTTTTATTATTTCCCATATTTTTTCTTTTTATGAATACAAGAAACATTTGATATATCATTCAACCCAACAATTTCAGCCCTGTCACGCCCACGAATTTCCTGACTATGCTTTTGTCATACTGTTTAGCTTGTATCTGGTAACTCTGAGTAACTCACAGGTCCCCTTAATGAGCCCCTGTCTCTGTCACTTCACAGTCTCCACTTGGACCATTTTTGCTCAGTGGGACTCTTCCTATGAAAGAAACTGGTATTTCCTCACCTTTTTTTTTTTTTTTTTGCTTGCGTGTTTATTTTGTTGATTAGGTTCCACTTATAGGTGAGATCATATGGTATCTGTCTTTCACCACCTGGTTTATTTCACTTAGCATAATGCTCTCCAGTTCCATCCATGCCGCTGCGAAGGGTAGTGGCTCTTTCTTTCTGCTGTGTAATATTCAATTGTGTGAATGTACCATAGTTTTTTGGTCCACTCATTTACTGTTGGGCACTTAGGTTGCTTCCAGTTCTTGGCTGTTGTAAATCGTGCTGCTAAGAACATTTGGGTGCATAGGTTCCTTTGAATTGGTGTTTCAGGATTCCTAGGGTATAATCCCAGCAGTGGAATTGCTGGGTCAAAAGGCAGTTCCATTTTTAGTTTTCTGAGGAAATCCCATACTGTTTTCCACAGTGGCTGCATCAGTCTGCATTCCCGCCAACAGTGCACTAGGGTTTCCTTATTTCCACATCCTCTCCAGAATTTGTCGTTTGCTGATTTGTTTATGATGGCCATTCTGACTGGAGTGAAGGGGTATCTCATTGTGGTTTTAATGAATCCCAGCCCAAACCCAGGCCAGTCAAAATTGCCAAGACTTAACCAGGTCTTTGTATTCACGGACCCAACATCTTTCACCAGAAACTTCTCTGATTTCGTCACCTTTCTTCAGGGTGGTTGGCAGTCAGGGTTGACATGAACGAAAGTGGGGACATGGAAGGCACATAATACTTAGTTATGGTAGATGCAGGTGACAGTACGTATTTCTTGGGAGCCTGTGATGAGGCAAACAGAGGGGTGTGGCCAGTGTCCTGGTATGTGAGACTGACATTGTCTCCAACCCTGTGGGGTTTGAAATCTAGAATCTATTCAAACAAACAAAAAACACTTTAATATCATTCACCAATAAAATTTCACATTGTTTGGATTAGTATATGTAATTTTCCCTCTTATGAAAATGCTCTTGTTGTGAGTTAGAAAGGCTTACGGTTTAATGTTCAAAGTCACCTGAAATCTCTTGATAATGTATGCTCAAATAGACACTTTTATTTATTCATTTTAGAGAAAGAAAAAAGGGAGAAAGAGACAGAGAGAAACATCAATTTGTTGTTCCACTGTTTATGCATTCACTGGTTGATCCTTGGGTGTGCCCTGACCAGGGATCAAACCCGCAACCTTGGCATATGGGGATGATGACCCAACCTTCTTAGCTACCTAACCAGGGCTTCAAGTAGGCTCTTAGTAGACTAAACACATCATTGATCCTGAGAGCTTATCTCTAATTTACCCCTGAAAACAAACAGATTAGAGCTTTGCATTACAGAACATCAGGAGACTATAGACTCTAAGTGTGTCCAGGAATCCTGAGTGCTGTGTTAGGAATTCTCTATACACTAAGAAGCATCGTCTCCATCGTCCTTCTGCTTTCGCTTACCCTCTCCACAGGATGCTATGCAATGAAGCCATCTTGGTTTATTATAACATCCTCTGTTGCCCTGAGCACCATAATTTGACTGTCACCCACTATTATCAGTTAAATGTCATAACTTTAGAGGAACCAGTCTTCTGTGAAACCCACATAATTTAAATTTTTAGTGGTTAAGAGCTTTTTATTTTTCCTGTAGATCTAAAAGTGATTAGATCTCAAAAGTGATTAGGAAGGACTGGAAAAGATTAGCCAAAAAACATACATGCTCATATGCGAAGCCCATGGACACAGACAATGTGGTGAAGACCCACGAGGGGGTGGCTTCACAGAGGGGAGCAAAGGAGGGAGGGCAGTGGGGGACATCTGTAATAGTGTAAACAATAAAAAATCATTTTAGGAAAAGTGTTTTACTTATGTCTTTTAAGTAATTTAGCATGAATGCAGAGGGTACAACCATCCAACAGGGAAAAATGAGAAGTAACTCAGCCTTATATTTTGAGCAACAAGTACATTTTCCTGCCTCTTTCTTGGGTCCCGAAAAGTCAAATGCCTTTTTAAAATGCTGCACATAATGCCAAAGCAATACACCGACAAGTTCAAGGAGAAATGGCTGATGTTAATGAAATATGAATGTGTGTTTTTATACTTTCTATATTTTACAATCATCTCCTGGTGGCTTATAGACCTCTTTTTCTTCTAATGTTCTGCTGCAGCTTTTCTCTTTCCCTGCTCACTGACTGGAGTCAAGCTGCCTGATATTGATCTGTTGGCAGCCTGTGGCGAGCAAACTTCAAATTACATATCGTCATCTCAGAAAAGTGTTCATCAGAATTGGTTTTCTACTACGAGGCCTCTTTTTCTTATTTTGCTAAAAAAGGCATATGCTGAAGTTATTGATGGGATTCATTGTTCCCTCTGCCCCTCTTTCTTTTATCTTCATTTTTTCTCTCCCTTTCTTCCTTCCTCTCTCCCTCCTTCTTTCATTTCCTCCCTCCCTCCCTCCCTCCCTCCCTCCCTTCCTTCCTTCCTTCCTGAACCAGGCTAATAACTAGATGGTATGCTGCTTTTTTAAAAATTTCCCCTTATTTATCCTAGTGCAAAATTATTTTCCAAGCAGTAATAAATTCAGACAAGACCTCCTCTCCTTGTTATGTAGTTTGCAATAGTTGTGAAGACAGCAATTTTGCTGACCTGTTATCAGAGTGGTAGAGTTTTGTAAAATACCAATTCCTGTATTGTCTTCTGTCATTCGTGCAAGCTCATGCTTCATTACTTATTCTTCGATGTGTTTCTCATGGCAATGATCAATGAAGGGAACAGCTTCTCTGACTTTCAAGGTGTGATTTTGAAGGTATAGAACAAGCAGAAAAAAAATGCAAGGTCTTGGGTCTCATGTAGACAAGCCCAGGCCACATAATGTCCCTGAGCAGCCTCTCTATCCTAATTCTTCCTTAAAACAACAACAACAACAACAAAAAGGTAGAATGTCTTAAAGGTTAGTGCAGGACTGGGGCATGTCACAACCTCTGAGCTTTTGTGTATTCTAAGAAAACTCCAGGTAACTGTTCAACACCTAGTGAGGCAGGTTTACTTTATCTGGCTCTCTCATTTGATTGGATCTTATCTTGTCATTCATCAAGATTAACATTTAGAGCAGAATTTAGGGAAGGGACTGATAAGCAATTGTAGTTAGACTCTCCCACCCAGGGTCACAGTGGTTGGTTACTGATGTAGACAGAGATTCTACCTGCCTGAGAAGGATGACATTCAAGTAGAACTCAAGAAGAAACAGCAAAGGAAGGTCTAGGACACAGCACAGAAGGGAATTGGAGGCACAGGCAGTTGGCATGGAGAAGTTATCCCCACAGGTGCCGGGTCCCAGGCACTAGCTTGTCAGGTAGGGCACAGTGCTCAGGAGGAGCTGGCCTCGAGACCAAGAGGACTCTGGGGCATCAGGATGTCCACTGAGCAAGGTCTAGGGCACAAACACAGTCATGAGAGTTGGGTCAGGGCAGGGACTGGGGATCAGAAACCCAGTGATAGTCATGTTATCAGGTTCAGGCAGAGGATCACAGAGCAGGCCCATTAATGCTGGACCCCAAGTGTGCTTCCGCAGCTGGCAGAGCCTTACAACTCTGAGCTGCACTCAGTTGGTCCTGGGGAGAAGGGGAGACAATACAGAGGCCTCATTCTTGGGACAAGCGGCTGCATGCAGAGGTTGGCTACAAGATGGGGCCTGTTGGTTTATACCACTGTCCATGACAGCAAGGTCATCAGTTTCTGTGAGGCCCTTAAATTAGCACCGTGCTGTAGCATAAACTAATCACCTGGTATTTACTAATTCACCTGCAGTGAGGGCGGACACAGGTGATGGTTTGGACGTTTCCTCCAGGCAGGACCTAGAGGTCGTCCGCCCTGTTGGAAAAAGATGGCCTCACAGTGGCATCCAGGGAGCTGACACCAGTGGCCCTATAGCCAGAGCTTCTGAGTGTGGCCCTGGGGAAGAACTGTATCTTGCTAGGACATGGACAAGCCTGAGTCCCCGAGTGTAAGTTTAAAAAGCTGGCCAATGTTTGAGTCAGGAAGAGACATGCTGGGACTACTTACAGTTGTGATTGTTCCAAAGGAAGCTCTAGCTGTGAGATCTCATAGGCTGGTTTAATAAACTTTGATGTGCTGTTGATTATAGGAAGGGTATCCATGTAATATATTATTCAAACTGGGAAAACTTGAGAGACTATGAAATTTTGCCTGAGATAGCAGGAATTGTGTTGGCAGAAAAGTTCATTAGTTCTTTTCCATAAGATGACTCTAGTAGTACTTAGTTGTCGTTAACTTTACTCCAAACGATTTTGTTAGATTGTATTGGGACAGCTGTCCTATCAGCATATATTTAAAAAAACACCAAAATTGGTGAATTTTTGTGTGGCCTTTTTAGTATTAAAGATGGAAGAAGATCCACAACAATTTCAGCATATTAGGCTTTATTATTTCAAGAAAGGTAAAAACACAACTGAAATGCAGTTATGGAGAAGGTGCTGTGACTGATCAAAGGTGTCAAAAGTGGTTTGTGAGGTTTTGTGCTGGTGATTTCTCACTGGACCACCCACCATGGTTGGGCAGACCAGTTGAAGTTGATAGTGATCAAATCGAGAATAATCAATGGTATACCATGTGGGAAATAGCTGACATGCTCAAAATATCTAAATCAATAAAGTTATTGGTAAAAATGAAAAATGTGTCTTTTATTTTATGGAAAAACACTGCACAGACTTTTTGGCCAGCCCAATAGAGACAGAGTGCCGGAAGCGGAGCACCCGGAACCTCACAACGGCTCCCCTCCTCCCCTCGCCTCCCAGGGCAGGGCAAAGGCTCACTCCCTGTGGGCTCTGCTGGCCTGTGTCAGGAATCATGCCCACCTCTTGGGTGAATGCAAGAAGCCTAAAAGACATCTCAGACCTTTGGGTGTTAAGGGACAGAATGAGATCATTTGCATTTTATTTTTAAGTTAGAGGACCCAGTGTCTTGTCCCAGTTCTATCAGTAATTGGTCTTAGGCCACCCCCATTCCTTTCGAAGTATCATTTGCTCATCTATCCAATGGGAATGGTAACCCCTTCCCTATCCACTCACTCAGTAATTTTTTTTTTCTGAATCAAATGAAACAAAATGTGTTTAAGTTCCCCATGAAGTGAAGGCTGTTGTCACAGGTTAGTGTCTGTTTGTGAGGCAACCCTTATTCTTAGTGGTTGAATCAGCTGATGGGAGTGAAAACATCTTTTCCCCTCTTGTGTGGCTGCAAACTCCATGCACAGAATCTGGCCCTTCAGGTTGAGAGCACTGGATAGGGGAGGCGCTGAGGGGAAGAGGGGGTGTCACGGGGATAAGGCAGGTGCTCTCCCTGTGGCTCCTGCTGCTGAAGGGACTTTTGCTACTGCAAAGAGGAGATGCTGCAGCGGCCCCAGACTCACAGACACGTGCCCTGTTGGTGCCCAGTTTTGTATCTCAGACTGGTGGCAAATTAACACATAGCTCAGAAATTCCCTCCTCCCTGGACTAGAGGTGGCTGGGGGCGGGATCGTTCCGCCCTTTCGGGGTTTGCCGCACATGAGGGAGCATTGCAGGGCACGCTGCGGTCTGCGCTGGGGCCAGGCAGCTTCACAGCGGGGCAAGGGCAGGGCAGCCAAGCTCTTCGAAGGCGGGGAAGAGAAGGCCAGGACGCTATGTTCAATGACGGGGACACAAGGGGGTAGGGAGCCTCAGCCTCCTTTCATTTCTGAAGCCAAAGGCATTCGGAAACACATTTATATTAGAATGTCACGTTAAATATTGTTATTCGAGGTGGTCTGTTTTAGTAAAGTATATATATGTGTGTATATATATATATATTTTTTAAACAGGATTTTTTAGACTGAGCCAAGTTGTAAAATTTTCAGTTATTGCTGAAGAAAGGGGCCTGTTACATTTAAATATTCAATATATCGAAGGTCATTATTTTTTCTTTAATTATAGAGTTTTATTTATCAGTATAACTGCTCCTTATAAAAATTTTCTTTTCTCCTCCTCATGTGGAAGATGAGTTGGAAGAATCTGTAAGAACTAAAGCTTGGAGAGATCAGGGCCTGAAAAACAGTCACAGTAACAATAAAAAAGAAATCTTTTAACCCTTACCAGGTGACTCAGTGGTTTGGAACCTTGTCCCATGCACCAAAAGGTTGCTAGTTCGATCCCCCGTCAGGGCACTTACCTAGGTTGTGAGTTTGATCCCTGATTGAGGCTCAAACCAGAGGCAACAGACTGATGTCTCTCTCACACTGATGTTTCTTTTTTTCTCTCTCTCTCTCTCTCCACCCCTTCCTCAGGTGATTTAAAAAAACGATCTCTTAAACTACAGTGCTTATAGCCAGGATGAAGTTTCTGATACTAAGCTGTTCTGAAGCCATGGAACTGAGGTTGCAGGAGATATTTGGTACTTTGTTAGGCTTTATGGCAAGTTGAAACAAACAAAATTTAAAAGATGGGGGATGGGCTGGGGAAAGGTTGGAGAGGGGAGCATTGTACTCAAAGCCTGGACTTGAAGCTTTGGATTATATTATTGATAAGCGGTGGCTGATAGACTAGCAAACGCTACTGAGTTCTTGTTACCTGGCAAGCTCTGTTCTGTGTTCTTCATCTACATTAATTCTTTGGCTTTGCACAACAGTCCAGGTGATATACCTATTATCCGCCTCATCTTTGCAGATGAGAAAACTGAGTCATCCAGAGGGTAAGTTAAATTTCTAAGGTCACAGAATTAGTACATGGTAAAACTGGAATTAGGGATGCAAAGATCGTATTATTTTTTGTGTGGGGGCAGGGGCAGGCATGGATTTAGTTTTATTGTATTTACTGTCTGTGTAATTACAATTTTCCCAAATTTTCCCCCTTATTTCCCCTCCACCCAGCCCTGCCTCCCTCCCACAGGCAATCCTCATACCATTGTCCATGTCCATGGGTCAGGCATATATGTTCTTTGGCTACTCTATTCCCTGTGCTGTACTTTACATCCCCATGATTATTCTCTAACTACCAATGTGTACTTCTTAATCTCTTCACCTTTTTCACCCATTCCCCCGATCCCCCTCCCATCTGACAACCAACAAAACATTCTCTATTTGTTTTTTTGTCCATTCAGTTGTTGATAGGTATGTATTTATTGCCACGTTTTTGTTCGTATATTTGATCTTCTTCTTCTTAAGAAAGACCTTTTAATATTTCATATAATACTGGTTTGGTGATGACGAACTCCTTTAGCTTTTTCTTGTCTAAGAAGCATTTTATCTGTCCTTCAATTCTAAATAATAGCTTTGCTGGGTAGAGCAATCTTGTTTGTAGGTCCTTACTTTTTATTACTTTGAATATTTCTTGCCAATCCCTTCTAGCCTGCAAAATTCTTTTTGCGAAATCAGTTGACAGTCTTATGGGGGTTTCCTTGTAGATAGCTAACTGCTCTTCTCTTGCTGCTTTTAAGATTCTCCCTTTGTATTTAACCTTTGGCATTTTAATTATGATATGGCTTAGAGTGGGAATCTTTGGGTCCACCGTTTTTGGGATTCTCTATACTTCCTGGACTTGCATGTATATTTCCTTCACCAAATTAGGGAAGTTTTCTTTCATTATTTTTTCATATAGTTTTCCAATTTTTGCTTTTTCTCTTCTCCTTCTGACACCCCTAAGATGTAAATGTTAGTATGCTTGAAATTGTCTCAGATGCTCCTTAATCTATCATCACTTTTTTGGATTCTTTTTCCTTCTTGCTGTTCTGATTGGTTGTTTTTTTTGCTTCCTTATGTTCCAAATCACTGATTTGATTCTCAGTTTCATCTATGCTACTGTCGATTCCCTGTAAATTGTTCTTTAGTTTAATTAGTGCATCCTTCATTTCTGACTGGATCTTTTTTATGCTGTTGAGGCCCTCATAAAGTTTCTTGAGCACCCTTATAACCATTGTTTTCAACTCTGCATCTGATAGATTGCATTTCTCCGTTTTATTTGGTTCTTTTTCTGGAGTTTTATTCTGTTCTTTCATTTTGGGTCATGTTTCTTTGTTTTCTCGTTTTGGCAGCCTCCCTGTGTTTATTTTTATGTATTAGGTAGAGCTACTACATTTTCCAGTGTTGGCAGAGTGACCTAATGTAGTAGGTGTCCTGTAGGATCCAGTGGCAGAGCATCTCCTATTATGCAAGCTGGGTACTCAAGGTGCACTCACTGTGTGGGCTGCACACGCTCTCTTCTTGTAGTTGACCCTTGATTGCTATTGGTATGTCCAAGGCCAGCCACTGCCTGTGTTCTGTCCAGGGTCACACAGCATTAGCTATAAAGTGATCTTCAGATGGCTGCTACCTGTACTGGGCTTGGAGATGCCCAGGAGAGGTCAAGCTGTGAACCAAGGCCGGCTGCTGCTAATGCTGGGTCTGGGGCAACTTAGCAAGGGGTACAGGTCTCGCTGAAGCCAGATGCTGCTTGTTTGAGAGAATTTAGGAAAATCCGAAGCATGGGCCAAGACAAGCCATTCGTATGGAAAAGCCACTGGAAACAGTTTGGGTGGGCCTGAAAGTTGGGTGTGGTAGGGCCTCAGGGAAGCACCAGGGTGGGGCAAACAGTGTGAGCCAGGTTGATGGAGTCTCAGATATGGCGCCACCTGATGGTTTCCACCTGATGGAAGACTCAGAAAAGGAATAATGGCTTCTGCCAGAGTTTCTGTCTGGGAAAAAGCTTCCCCCCAGCTCTCACCCTGATGCCGGGCAATTCAGTTTCTCCCCATATGTCTCTGGTGCCTTTCAATCTGCTGCCCCCACAGTGCAGCTCAGAGAGAGTGAGGCTAAGAAGTCTGTGCACAGGCCCCTTAAGAGAAACTGCCTGGCATTCCAACAGTTTCTGTCTTCCAAAGCCTCCATACCTACTGATTTTTATAGCTAGAAGTTATGGAGACTTATTTTCCTGTACTGGAACCCTGGGCTGGGGGGCCTAGTGTAGGGCTGGGACCCCTTGCTGCTGAGATATCCCTCCCTATTTTTATCTGCCACGCTTGAGTGTGAGACCAGTCAGCTCTGCATCTCTGCCCCTCCTACCAGCCTGGATGTGCTTTCTTCTTTAATTCCATAGTTGTAGGACTTCCATTCAGCTCAATTTCTGACAGTTCTGAATGATGGTTCTTCTATATACCAGGCCCAGAACAAATAATGCCCCTTTTTTATTACAAAATCATAAGCATGTAATTCTGTAACATAACAATATCACACTCAAGCACACCATCCAGTATTTTAGGTGAAATGTTCAAATTAAAACTATAAATTATTACACCCATATTATTACCCTACCAACCACACTTGAGCAGGTATTACTTCTGCCGGACCCTGCAGTTTCGTTGTAATCTTGATGTGGTTGTGGGAGGAGGTGAGCTGTGCTTACCTATGTCGGCATCTTGACCAGTAGTCGAGAGGCCATATTATTAACCACAACGATATGACAGAGAGAGGGAGAGAGACAGAGACAGAGACAAAAACATAGAGGCAGAGGAAGGGAGGAGATGCATTAGATTTATTGTATTTAAATCTGTCTTTATTTAAATTATACCATTTTTAAATATATCATTGTCAAAACCCTGTATGGATACTTACACTAATAAAACATATTTTTTTAAATAATAAATCGATTAACTTATTTAATCTGTTCTTATTAAAATGTCTTCTACTTTAGATTTTTTCTAATTAAAAAGGCTTTTTTACTGGCGACACTATTACAGATGTCTCCCATTCCCCCGCCGCTTTGTGCCTCTCTCTCCAACCCCCAGCCCCTTACCCACCTTCACCACATTGTGGCCTGTGTCCATGGACCATGCGTATTTGCACACATGTTCTTTGGCTAATCTCTCCCAGTACCCGCCGCCCGCCCCTCTGAGAGCTGTCAGTCTGTTCCATGTGTCCATGTCTTCGGTTTAATTTATTTATCAGTTTATTTTGTTCATTAGATTTTGAAGAAAGTGCTGCTTTTGGATTCTATTCACTAATATTTTATTTAGGGTTTTCAAATCAATATTTGTAAGTGATTTAGTCTACAATTTTCTTTCTCTGCTATGGTTATCAAATTTATATCAATGTTATACTTGATTTATAAAATAGTTTAAATATTTCTTCATGTTCCTTGGTTGACGATGATTTATATTGCATTGGGACTATCTAATCTGAGGGTTTTATGCAATTAACCTGAGAAACCATCAGGACCTGGTTTTGGGGGTGGGTTTTTTGGGGGGCTTTTTTGGGGGATTTGGGTGTGTTTTTTTTTTGGTATAGACCCTGGAAGATTTTCTCTATTAAAATTAATTGTTTAAATTTCTGTCTCTACTGGGCTAACTTTTGAAACCCTGTATTTTCATAGGAAATTATTTATTTCACATAGTTTTATAACTGTGTAAAAATAGTCAAGTTTAAGATTTCCTCTGTTTTAATGATTATTTCCCCTGTCACTTATTTAATTTTTTATATTTGTCCTTCTATCTTTTCTCTTATAGTTGTTCAATAGTTTGTTGATTTATTAAGTAGATCTATTTTTTTCTGGTTTTGTTTACATCAATTTCTGATTTTGTGTTCAGTACTTCCTTCTTTTAACTTATGTACAAATTACTGTTTTGTTATTGTCTAGTTGTTTAAGTTGGAAATGTAATTTATCTGTGTTGTGTTTTACTTAAAATTAAGAATTTGAGAAAGTTCAAGAATATGGGAGAAGACTGGAGTGAAATGAGATAGCTGGTATGAAATTCTTGCTGGAATAAGTGACTACAAGGCTGTTTGGTACGGGGATGTTTAAAACACACATTATTAATTAAGTAATTAATTTTGTTAGTACATTAATTTGTTAGTTATGTGGACTAAGAAGAAGCCACATACTAAGCCTGACAAGCTCAGGGGAGGTTTGCATGGCTGGCGCTACAGACCCGGAGACCAAAAGTAACCCCATAGGATGTCTGAAAATAAACATTTCTAACTAAAAATGAGTTACGGAAAGTAGTCACATCCTAGGCCTGCAGCTTCCTTGACAAAAGTTAGTATTTACCTTAAGTAAGCCTGCCTATTGCCTTTTTGTGTCTATTATATCTTATCTTTGAAATGTCAGATAGTCCCCTTTCTCCAGATCCCTCAGAGTATAACCTCGCCCCAGAGCACGGCGCCTCAGAGACCTTCAGCCGCCCTGTTCCCGGCCTGCCACCCTGTGGCTGCGAGCGCTAGTCATTAACTGTCCTGCGGTCACCAGTGTGAAAGGAGCATGAGACTCTCAATTTTCCCTTTTATCAAACCCCAGAAGTTTTCCCAGTTTTCTTTCTCTGCCCGTGGGTTTCAGGTCATTCTCTTTATATCTCCTCATTTTATTCTAATATATAAAATAAACTGTACAACTGTCATTCTCTGGAGTATTTCTCAATTTGTTGAGCTTTTGCTTCCTGTCAACTGTCATCATTTTTGATAAAAATTATAAAAATTTACTACAGGCTTGGATGTATCTCACATTGACATCTACTTCATGTAGCCAGCAGGATTCCAAAGAAGCCCACCCAGGACCACCCTGGGATCCCAGGCCTGGAGCTACACATGAGCCTTGTGCCCCACCTGGTCCCACTTTGCATTGGGTAAACTTGGGTACCTTTTTCTGAAATTTCAGAGCCTCTGTCTTAAAGAAGCCCTGGCTTTATTAAGCTGTCCTTTAAAACAGTCCTTGAAGTAGAATGAAAGGTTAAGGGTTAAGCTAACACGGGCCAAGCACAGGGTTGAAATAACTCCAGGACAGAAGGAAAAAATGGGTGGCTGGTTTTGAATTTTGGCTTTTCAATCAAAATTGCTTACTCAGAGTCTGAACAAAAACTTTTGCTGGATAAACAAAAGTCTAAACACACTTTCAGCTCTGAAGATAAGGAACATTTACTCCCTCCAACTAGAATTTTGGGTGTTCTTAAGTGAATCTATGTAAACGTGTCACAGGGTACCCCTCAAGACCAGCAGGGCCCCATAGGGAATTTGAACATAATTGTAATGAAGTAATTGACTCGTTCGGGGAAGCGCACATAAAGGTTGGTTACCCAGTGCTCTCCAAACCATCATGGCTGCATCAGACAGCTGGGGAGAGACCAAGACATGCAGGTGGGCTTGAGCAACTCAGGAGGTGATGGCTCCGTGGGACTCAACCCATAAGCAGCACACTTCAACCCACTACACAATATGCCTAGAAATCTGTTCAGAGTCTGAAGATCTTGAAAAAAACTTAGATTAACTTAAGAAATCATGCCTCCAAGGCCTACAAGCCCCCAGGATGCAGGCCACATTTAATGGTCCTGCAGATGTACAATTCACAAGGAAGCACTTGAGAGTATTTACAGAAATGGGAAGATATAACTAGAAGTGATATCAACTGAAGAGGACCAAAATGGAGCTCTTTGACATCTTAATTATTTTTTTATGCACAATTAGCAGAAGCCGATTCTAAAATTAAACCAAATAGATGGGAAGCTTATCTTGATTGGAAATTAGAAGCTTCTAGGAAGAGCACGGAATTATCTTCGCTACAGGACGTTACTAAGACATTCTAGAAACTGTCTCTAAATTAAGAAAAACTTTCGAGGCTGCTTACGGCCAACTCCCAACATTTTTCCCTTCTCCCACTGCTCCATTGTGCCCTTTACTTCGTTGTTTGGACTGAACTCCTTTCCTCCTCCTCTCTTCGACATCTTCCTCACCATAGCTCTCCATTGACCGAGGGGACACTCAACAATAGAGAACCAGACCAGGATAGACTAAAATAATAATAATAAAAGAATTCTTGAAGCTCCCTTGGAAGAAAAGCCAGTCTGAGGCAGAAGAGACCAGTGATTTTATATGTTCCTTAGACTGGAATAGAATTAAGAAATCTACCTAAAATGCCCCTGACCCTCTCGGGGACCCTGGTGGGCTCACGAGGAAATCTGACTTAACTGTTAGAACATGTGATCCTGGCTATTCTGACTTATTCCAATTAATGTACCTACCATTCTGGGAGCAAAGCAAGAGTCCCAGCAACAGGATCTGCTGGAAATGCCTGTAGAAAAGCCTGTTTTTACTGTAGAAAGCCAGGCCACCTTAAGAAGGGTTGGAGAAACCTGAAAGGGGCCTTAGGAAAAGAAAAGAAACAAAAGCAGAAATGGTGCTGCTCCAAGGACTGTGAGAGGGTGTTTGCTCTTCTCCTTACTAAGGCCATAACAGACACTAGAACGACCGTTAATGGGGGAATTACTAGGTGCGTGTAGATGATCTGCTCTTAGCCCCGCCCAGCTAAGTTGCCTTCTTCCTCAGAGCAGAGCTTTTGTACAAGTGGCAGGAATATTTAGTCAACCTATGTCTGCATTAAATCAAAACCTGTTCCCTTCTAACTGAGGAATGTATTTGGAAATAAATAGATCAGATACTGAATGAATTGGGAAAATAATGATTTTAAAGAAACCTGATCTTGAAAAAACTGATCTTGAGAGAGACTGAACATTTTAATAGGACATTTCAGTGTAACTTTGGCCCTTTTGTATTCATCATATCTTTTATGTACAAGCTGAAATTGAGTCTATTATACAAGACACTTTTTTAAAGAGGGCTTATAATTTCATGTATAGGCCTTTGTAATTCTCCCATCCTTTCCAGTAAAGAGACCCACTAGGAAAGGACAAAGATTTGAGGAGGAGTTCATAGCTGTAAATAAAGATATCCTGTAGCTCCAAATCTACATACCCTATTATTAGCTATTCCTCTGAACTGCTGATATTTTTCAGTGATAGATTTATGTAGTGCGTTTTCAGCATTCTCATGAAAAGAAAAAAAAAAAGAAAAGGAAGGCAGAAAATACCTCTTTGCTCCTGCCTGGGAAGACTGCAAGTTTCTTTGGACAGTGATGCCCCCAGTGAAACACAGAAAATCTCTAGTTCTCAGTCACTAGCAGCTGATTTGAATAATGTTGAATTTCCCTGAAATTTCACTCTAATCTACTATGTGGATGATTTACTTTTATACTCTAGGACTTATAAGACTCCTAAGAGGAAACAATTTACCTATTACACAGCTAGCCTTTAAGGGACATCGGGTGCCAAGGACAAACTTCTATTCTGTTTACCCCAAACAAAATACCTTAGTTATCTAGACTTGCATGTCTATTTCCTTACTGGATTAGGATAGTTTTCCTTCATTATCCTTTTTACTGTTCTAAAAGGCAAGAACCTGCAACCAAGATTACTCTACCCAGAAAAGGTGTCATTTAGAATCAAAGGACAGATAAAGGGCTTCCAGATAAGAAACAGCTAAAAATGTTTATTACCGCCACACTGGTATTACGTGAAATGTTACATGTTTTCTTCTTTAAGAAGAAGAAAAAAGATAAAAAATATCAATAAAATGGCAATAAATACATATCGACCATTGAATCTAAAAAACAAAACAAATGAATAAACAGAACAGAAACAGACTCAGATACAAAGAACATTTTGATGGTTGCCAGATGGGAAGGAGGTTAGGGAGATGGGTGAAGGAATTAAAAAGTACAAATTTGTAGTTAAGGAACAGTCATGGGGATATGGAGTACAGCATACGGAATACAGTCAATAATATTGTAAACTGTGTATGGTGTCAGATGGGTACAAAATTTATCAGGATGATTAGTAAGTTATATAATGTCTAATCACTGGGTTGTACACCCGAAACTAATATATCAACTGTAATTAAAAATTAAAAATTTATTTAAAGTAAAAAACCACTTTAGGTATCTAATATCTAAAGATGGGTGACTAATTAACCCTGAAAGACTCAGAGGAATAATATTCTTTCCTCTTCTAAAGACAAACAAATAAACAAAAAACGAACACCTTAGAGGGTTCCTGGGTCTATCTGACTACTGTCACACCTGACTTCCAAATTTTGTATTAATGGCCCTGCCGCTATATCGCCTATTAAGATCAGATCGACCTGATCCAATTCAGTAGAATCTATAAGAGAAACAAGGTGTAAAAGCCCTAAAAATTTTTTTT